>QBDW01000065.1:0-188858 GCA_003261595.1 Maconellicoccus hirsutus | reverse complement strand
AACCTTAAGTTCATCGTGTTTTGGCATAACAGTGATGAAGTTTCCATCAATAGATAGAATTTTTCCTTGTAAATGCATCAATTCCCCTTGGCATACTTCAACATTGTCACCAGCACTAAACACTTGACTAGCTGATTCATCTTTGCTGGAGGCTGGTAATTCTATGTCTACTCCTTCAGGAGCTTCTTCAAATTTCTCCAACTCTGATAGCGTAGGTTTCACTCCTAATCACGACAATTATAAATTACAAATATTGATCATCGTCTATAATTAATTTCATAAGAATTATTTAAAAGTTTACCATCGGCTATTATGGTATTCATGTTGAAATTTTTATATAAAAATCCTTTCAAACTGTAACGATTTCCTTCAAAAATCATAAAATCTCCGTCACTTGTAACATCTCCACCAACAGCTCTGATAGCTTCAGGATCAAAAGGTTTAGCTGGTGGACGATTTTTTTTCTTACGTTTTAAATTCTCATTATCCTGTGCATAACGAATTGATTTGTAGTACACCTCAATACTCAAGAAGTATTGGTTTCCTAAGAACACTTACCGCTACCACTTTCAATGCTCCTCTTGGTCGAGTGTAATCAACTCTAGGTAACAATTTGAGATGAACTTCGTTTTGTGCTAAATCAACATAATCTACTTGTGCAATGTCGTCCTTATATAAACCTGTAAGAGTACACATTGGTAAATCGGGAAAAATTAAAAAGTTTTGTTTTGTATTTACCTCGTTTTAATCGCACCCACTGTTTAGGTCTTAATCCTGTTTGTTCTTTAGAAACTCGTAAAATATCAGTCATCTCTTTAATCGGTACCATCTGAAAAACCATACAAAATTTTATACCTATTTAATATTCATCGCCGAAATGAATTCATAGATGATTTTCACCTGTTGTTTCCAAATACCCATTCTTAAGCTAGCAACTCCTTCAATGGCTTGCTTTACATGAGCTTGTTTGTAGGCTTCTATGTAAATATATCCTTTAGCTCCTGTCGGCGCTACAACTGATTTGATTTGAAGTGGTTCATCAGTAAATTGATATGCAAAAAATTTTCGCATCAATAGAAGCGCAGTATTTTTCTCTTCCCCAATACGACATTTCACCATCCATAAGTTTGGATCCCTTTTAAACGAAAATTATGATTTTAAGTCATTATGAAAGTTACATTTCATCATTAAAATACCAACTTGACACCAGGCAGGAGAGTTTGTTGAGTGATTTCATCGGACATGTCTTCGCCACCATCACCAAAATGTCTGGTAGTCATAGATTCTCCAGCATATTTTTTACGAAGATATTCCTCGATCTCATCTTCTTTTTGAGAGCTGCAATAATGAAAAATAAAAAAGTAGCTTTTATTAAATTTATCATGAAGTTTGAATAATGAAATACAAACTCCCAAAAACTGGTGCCTCGTCTACGTCCTTCAATTTCTTGAGCAGTTGGACCAAGTTCATCGATTTCGTTACTAACGATACCAACTTCTTGGGCGCCATCTTCCCATTCGTCTTCAGATTCCACTTCATCATCTACTTCGGCTTCTTCTAGAATGAATCCTCCATGTCGTTCGTTTCGTCTTTTTTTATAACGAGCGTTATCTCTTTCTTCGTCCTCATCGTCATAATCCTGCAGAAAAAAAAGCAAATAATGAAAAAAAAATCAACGTATTCAATTCTAACGATATGATTTCATGATGTAACAAACATACTTCTTCCGAGTCCAACGCCTCGCCGGCGGGTTCTTCTTCATCAGACACGCTTTCATTATCATTTTCCTTCATTAAAAAAAAATTATTATATAATTTTACTTAAGGTAATTGGTTAAATTTACGATAGTTAATTTATTAACTCACTTCAGCTTCACTTGCACTATTTCCACTGGCGTACTCTTCGTCGGAAGACATTTCGATACCTTTACTACACAAAAAATCAAATTTAGATATGTGTAGAGATGAAAAACATTTATAATGCCTAATGCGCAATTGCTACATGACAATTCGTGAAGAATGGCGTGTTGCTTTCACGTTGTAATAGTGATATAGATTACTAAATCATAATAATTAACTCACCAATTTTTTCAACTTGACCAATTGAATAAAAAGTCAAATTCGAATTATTTAAGAAAAGAAAAATCACATTTGCAGTACTTATTGATTCTGCTAAATTCAGAATTCCAGCTCTTAATCCACTCCATGCATTACGGCCATATTGACAAAACGCAATTAATACAACGAAGGAACGAACTATGCTTGGTGCAAAAATGCCGAAAATTTTAAATGTTTAAAGTTTCAATAGATAACAACAACAACCATTTGAATTCAACCACCACTTACACACACAAGTACAAATGACGACAAACACAACGTTTTTTTTAGTTCGTTCATTCGCCGATAGCTGTTGTAGTGTGCCCATTAGTCTGCCTCAACCTGTATCCAGCGTTGATTCAACGTTGTTTCTTGTTGTTGTAGATCACGTTTTCAGTTTTTCAGTATTTGAAATTATTAGCCTAGCTTCTTTTCGCCTTCTCCTAGCGCTGGCGCTAGCCCATGAGCAGGGGCTGTAGCAGCAGTAATCTAAATGTAATTGTAATGAAATAGAATAAAATAATCGCTAAAATCGTGATTACGAACCAAGTAATCAAATTATTTTTTAAACTGAAATATCGAATTCCCAAATTGTCAATCATAAATTCGTGATTGATAAGATAGATAGTTTAATCTGGAAAATTCCACAAAAAATATGTACCGTATGTAATCGCAAATTGCTAGTAATCATTAATCGCAAAGAGCGGGACGGCGCATTGCGCATAATCATGAGTGTCATAAGTTTAGTCGAATGGGGGTCAAGTTTGTAAGGGGAATTGATAAGATAATGAACTTGGAACATGGTGAAGCGAAGCGTAGAGGGGTAGAAGGTGTGACGGTTGGAACGTGTCGGAGAATAGAAAAACGCGTTGAAATTCCAATTTATGAGTCATCATATCTACTGAGTACTGATACAGGTGGTTGTGGTCTTGTAACTCATCTGATGGAATCAAAAATTTAAAAATTTAAGTGAATTTAATTGTACTTGAAGTTACTTTTTACTTCAGTGTTTGTGATTAATCTCTGTACTGTAATTTCAAATACTCTCTGTGATAATGACTATTGAATTTGAAAATGGAAATCCTCCGGAATGGATGATCGCTTTGGAAAATAAGCAAAAACGGGTGAGTGTTATTCTTGCTCATTCAAACACTTTTCTTCATGTGTTTCACCGTTCCTCATTTTCATTTATTTTCAGCACCACAGGTTAGCTCATGACATAGGAGCTGGTGCACCTTGTTTAAATTGTAACGATGGCTGTGTTGGGTTAGATTTGCATTTTTGGAGGTATTAATGATTCTTTTATGCTCCTTGTTTTGTGATTAAAATATAAAATTGACTGATGCGCTCATGTTTCAGAAAAATATGTCGTAATTGTAAATGCAAGAAGGAAGTTCACGATGTGAAAGAAGAAAATAGCAATGAACAGTTCGAGATATTATTCGGTGATAACATAAGTCGTAGCGACCGAGTGAAGCAATTATGTTAGATGCATTAATTAGTTGATACATTTTATGCATTCAAAGTTGTAGCTTTGGTTTTCTTACAGCCGTGGAGCTAAAACTTGATGATATTTTAAATTCAAGGGAAGCTCATTTAAAAGAATCTATGAGTCTGAAATCTGATGATAATTTAGCATTTGATTGGATTCCCGTTGATGTACCTGCAAATTTGGTAAGAAAATTGATTATTTCATGGAATGTCGTATTGCATAATCATTATCGTGTTTGTGTTAGGCTTCCGAATATTTACAACAATTACCTCTGGAAAAGTTACCAATTACTGGAAGTGCTGGTGCCATGTTTAGAAGACAACAGTTACAGAAGCAAATGCCGCTACATGACTTTAAAATTAACAATTGTCATGATTTGACTGATGAAGAAACGAAAGCGTACGTTTTTCTTTTTGTTTTCATAATGATTTAAAATTATTTCCGAGGAGAATGAGTATGAGGTAGATATTTAACAATGTACTGGCTTCACGTTTCAGGTTCGCCGATTACGTGGATAATTTGAAAAGCAATGCTGTGGGTAAAGGTCATATTACGAAAGTGGTGAGAATATATCTACATATTTTGTTTTTCGCATGTTTATTTATTCTTTATTTTATGGTGCGTCATTTTTTTTTAGTTCGAAGAAGATGAATCGGGAAACAGTGTATCAGCTCATCATGAAGCAAGATTACCAATATTTTCGAATAATTTGAATTCCACGCCTAAACCATTCAAACCAAGCTACGATGGTTCAACTCATTTAGTTTCTGATTCATTTCCACCTCCTCCTCCGGATCTTCTTTACCCCGAAGGCTTATCTTTAAAAACACCTAGTGCTTTTACACCATACAATAAATCATCTAAAAGAATTTTGTCGTCGGATGTTACAAATGCGGATTCTGAAACAACTACTGCCTACGAAAGCATTAATCCTGATCAACAGTTGGAAATTTCCCTGCCTCTCGACAAAATAATATCCGAATGTGCACAAATGGGAGTAGGTGATAAGCAGCCAACTTTGAATGAAATTGGAAATACGACCTGTAAAAAAAATCCTATTCAGACTCACGAAAGGAACGTCCAATTTGGCAAAACCATCCCGAATACTGAAACTAATATTTTGGATACGAAAAATAACAATTGGTATTATAACAACGATGCCGATGGAAATACGGAAGTTTTAAAACCTTCTGATATAATTCGCAAATTTAATTCTTTACCAAAGTCAACTGCTGCAAAAGAAGTTTTAAAGGATAACCTGATGAACAGAAATATTTCTCCTTCGAATTCAACTGCTGCAAATGAAGTTCTAAAGGATAATTTGATGAACAGAAATATTTCTCCTTTGAATGACGTTGCATCGAAAAACGTCGACGGTAAATTCTTGAAATTGGGCACTCCCGTGCAGTTGCAAGCTTTATCTTCGTACGTTCACGGAACGCCTCAGGTTTCAAATACGTTAATTAATCCTGAATTAAAACAAATCCACTCAAATGATTCGAAGAATATACAAAAAATGTCGTTTGATCCACCTGCCATCTACACCGATCAAGCCATCCATCCGTATCAACAGATGAAAGTAGAGAACCAAAATTTACTGAAATGTCATCAGTGCAAGATATCTGTGTATCCTGGACAAGTGGTAATTTTAGCCGAACGTGCTGGAATTGAAGTAGTTTGGCATCCTCAATGTTTCGTTTGTGTGAGCTGTCAGGTAAGCTTATGTAAATTTTATAAGAAAAGTATGAATAATGACAATCGATTTAGCTGAAATATGTTATTTTGATTTATCCATTATGTTCATCAAAACCGATGTAGATTGGTCACGTTTCATGTTTGATATTTAAAGTTGGAAGATTGTTAACGATTTTTATTCAGCTGTTTATTTTTGTTTAGGAATTATTGGTGGATTTGGTTTACTTTTTTCACAAAGGCGAGGTTTATTGTGGAAGAGATTATGCTGAAGAATTGAAAATACCACGATGTTTTGCTTGTGATGAAGTGAGATTAATTCGTTCTCTTTTTCATCATCGAATCCTTAATTAACAAATTGTCGTTTGTTTTGTAGCTAATTTTCTTAAAAGAATACACGGTCGCAGAAGGGCAGTCTTTTCATATTAAACATTTTTGTTGTTTCGAATGTGATATTCCTTTAGCTGGAATGCAATATGTTCCCAAGGATAATAATCCAGTGTGTTTGTCATGTTATGAAATGAAATATGGGAAGGTAAGTTATTTTTATGTATGTATTTTATAACCTACAAAGATATGACTTTTTCTGTTTTTTTTTTTTTTTCCGATAATAGAAATGTCATTGTTGTAACGTTCTTATACGTGCCGGAGAATCTCGCGTTGGTTGGAAAGAATTGAGTTGGCATGCCACACCTGATTGTTTCAAATGCGTTCAATGTTTTAAATCTTTGTTGGGAGGAAAATTCGTCGTTAAAGAAAACCGCCCTTTATGTAGCAAAGAATGTATGATGAAATTATGAGTTATCCCTTATTGTTTTAATCTCACATCGCACTTATTTCAAGTATTGTATACTTGCGTCTTAAAATGTTATATGCAATACTTATAAATTAATAAAATCTTGAAATTTTGTGATATCGATAGACAATATCGTTGCAGAAGTTAAAAAAGTCGATTAAATATGTTACCATTTTCGAACACATTTTAATTTTATACAATTTCTGGTGCCATTAAAAGGCTGATATATTTTGTACTTTTTATAAACATATTTCTTTCTTGAAATGATTTGTTCTTTACATACCATTTAAAAAAAAGTCATGTAATTATACTTATTATAAGTTAATAAATTACTATCGTTAACGTCTATATTTTCTTTATCTGCTAAGATACAAAAAAATTAACTAAGATTACAAATAATTCAAAAACATTTACTACATATAAAAAAATCAATATCTAAATAACGTATAAAAGCAAATTCTTAAATGATCATTAAAATTAAATTGTCATGTTCGATAAGAAAATAGAACACTCATCGTTTACATAAATATAACTTACATTACCTTCAAAAAATTATTCAAAATAAATATGTCACCACAAAGTTAATTATTCCAAAAGTTATTTATTCATTGCAGAGCTTCCTCCCGATGAGTTACTGCCTTGTTCTTTAGAATTCTCGAGTATTAAACTCAACTGTTGTTCCTTGGCATATTTACTGTTTTCCGTTGGGTTTTTCGCTGTATTATCTTCGAATATAAACGACCTATAATTAAACAATATTTTGTAAAATATTTAAACGAGCATATTTCTCAGTATCGTTCTCAAGTTTGCTATTGAATGTCGCGTCAAATGTAAAATGAATTTCAACAGTATCAAATTACCCGTTATATAGCAATGATTTTCTAGGGGAGGTATTGCGAGAACGACTGAAAGGTGTAGAAGACGGTAACGTGATGGCAAAAGCTTTCGTGGAGCATGTTTCTTCGTCGAAATCATTTTTAGGAATCTAAAAAATTGAACATGAAAAAATGGCAAATATTCTCACAATATTTCAATTATTTATGAGATCCTTTTGAAAAAAATTGCTTACCATTTTGTAATAGTCGTCATCATCCTCACTATCTTCATAATCAAGCGGCTTCGTCGGTATGTCAGTTGCGGGAGTCAAGTACCCAGATAATGGTCTTCGTTCTGTTGGAGTAGCATAACTTTTTGGCGCAAAATTTTCTTTGTTTTCTGGTTCCAGTGGCGTGTCAGCCAAATTAACTGGTACAATGAATGGTATCGAGTTATTCGGAATATCTTCATCGCTATCCACCGGGAATAACAGCTTTTTTTCGATTTGATTTTCTTTCGCTTCACTTCTCTGTTCCGTTAGAGGCATGATTCCGTCGTCGGAGAAAATCGGGAACGAAAATTTATTAGAATTCATCGGACTTTTAGGTTTTTGAGTTGACGAGGCAGGCATCTCATCGGAGAATATGGGAAACGATAGCTTATTGGTTGAGCTTGTTTTCAAACTTTCTGGTTTTTGCGTTGAAGTTGCAGGTATTTCATCAGTGAACACAGGAAATGTAAATTTTGTATCAGCTGTAGTTCTGGAGCTTTCTTTTTTTTGAGGTATATCCGATGTGTCGTCAAGAAACACAGGAAATGGAATTTTTGAAGCGGTTGAACTCTTTGAGTTTTCTACTTTTTGTATCGATGAAGGGAACACGTCATCGGTGAACATTGGGAAGGAAAATCCATCAGTTATCGTTGATTTAGGACTATCTTGTTTTTTTGCGGAAGCGACAGGTAAATCATCAGCGAACAACGAAAATGACGTTTTAGCAGAAGGTAAAGTTTTCAGATTGCCTGGTTTTTGAGTAGAAGTAGCAGGCATTTCATCACAAAAAACGGGAAAAGAAAATTTTTCTGATTGACGAGATGGTTTAGATTCTTCATCACAAAAAACTGGAAACGATAATTTTTTTTGTGCTTGGCGGTTGATTAGCGGAGAACTTGGTACTTTGAACTTCGAGTCGTCAAAATCTGAATTACTTTTCGGACCTTTAGCAGCTATAAAATGAAATCATACGGGTAATATATTTATCCAAATTTTAAACATAATAATATCACTTACCAGAAGGTGGTAAAGGGCTAGCCCACATGGTTTGTATCACATTCCAAGCTGTTCGAGTATTAACGGTTATCGATGTTGAAGGACTGTAATGAGCAGCGGAACCTCCTTTTTCGAACAAACCTACTAAAGGATCCTGCAATGCCAAAAATCAAAGGAATATAGACGTAACAATAGAGAAAATTCATTTATATTATGTAAATTTCTACTCACCGCGTCAGTTGATACATTTTTATGAGAAGTTTCGTGAAGCGAATTCATAGAATTCATCTTGGTTTCTACTTTTTTGTCTGACAAGTCCAACACACCGTTTTCGGATACTTCGCGATTTACATCGGCAATTGAAAATTTTTTATGAGAATTATCAACCAGCAAAGATTCGTTTTTAATTCCTACTCTTTCGTGCGATGGTGGCTTATTTGAAGCGAAATTATTCACGTCATTTAATACATTTTTAGAACAAGTTTCCAGAATAGAATTTGTTTGTTCAGTCTTAATTTCTTCCTTTTTGTCTAATTGTGTTGGTAATTTGATCGGAAGTTCTTCAGACACGCTACTTGTATCGGGTACAAATACTTCTTTATCTTGTCCTACGAAAACGTAGCAAATAATTATTTTATAACAGTTGTTTTTGAAACGTTTTCGTTGAAGTAAATATTTACTTTCTTTGTTGACATTTTTCCAATAAATGGCTGCTCTTAACTCCTCTAGCTGAATATCTCTACCTCCTACGTAAACCTAAAAATTTCAGAACAAGTTAAATCAGTAAATTTTTGAGATCGACATACAAATTATTTATTTTACCAAGTGTTTTGGATACATGGGTTTCTTTGAAGGATCGGGCTCTCCGAAAATAGCGACGGGACATTTAAATTCTTCTCTACGTGACTTCAAAGCTCGTGGTCTTATGACGGTTTTTACGTTTTCATAAGCAGCATCTGGATCTTCGTGAACTAAATAGCAGAAAATGCTTTGAAATTTTCTTAATGAAACGATACAACTTAAAACATATTACTTACTTTGAAAAGAAGGAGTGGTTGGTAGGGATGGTTTAAAAGAAGGATTTTGCTTCTGTTTATGAACGTTCCATTTGCTAGCTTTCATGATATTTTCTCTTTCTGCAATACTTCCTTTAGGTAATTTATCGTTCTTATTTTTAAATTCTGACTTCATGTTTTCGTCGTTTTCATCCTGAATAAAAATTTGGTTTAGAGATGTAAGCAATTAAGCAAAAAATTTGAAGACAAATACGAGCACAAAATACCTCTTGGTAAATTTTGAATTTTCCCGAAGAAGTGACATTGTTTTTCGAATCACTATTACGACCTGAAAGTTGAAAAATTCCAGCGGTATCTTTACTCATTCGGGAACTTTTCACTTTTGAGGGTTGCAACTTAGACAGCGCTGATCTGGTATTCTCATTATTCTGCTCATTATTGTTGATATTGCCTTCAATCATCTTACGTGCGATACTCAGCTGAAATTGTCTGAAAAGAACAACTTTTTAGGAAATACGTTATTATTAACTTAACGAAACTTTATTTATTTACATATGCGCATTCTGAAGCTCCTCAAGGGGTTGAGCTCGACATTGAAGTCCTAATTGGTAAATTTGATCAGCTCTTTTAAAATCGTTGTTTTTATCTAATTCTTCAGCCCAAGCTTTATAAAAAGCGCTACACATGGTACCTAAACCTAAGTTATAAGATGACTGGAATAGCTCCAAGGAATTTGATTGTACGCTGATCTATAAAACAATCATTAATTTATGTATTAAGGAAAATGTAAGACCACAACGGAGTGTTAATGCTGAATCAAAACTCACATATTTGATTAAAAGTTGAACAAAACGTTGATCTTGTTTATATTTATCGATATCTTTGAATTTTAATATGGCATCTTCCAATAACAGGATGAGGTTACTCTCACGTCCTAATTTAGTAAAGCTTTGCTCCAACCAAGCTACATATTCCCAATAAGGTTGCAAAGGGTCGTCACCTTCATACATACGAATCATGTATTCGAATTCTCTAAACAAAAATTAGTAAATTGAGTAAAAGACATCCCTAAAATTAAAAAATAATGCGATGCTACAGAAAACTCACTCGCGTTGTTTGAGTAACCGATATTGAGTTTCCGGATCAGTTTGAGCTTGAAGAGCTGTTTTAAGGTGAGCAGCTTTTCTACCTTGTCTCAAAGGTTGTACGTTTTCTTTGGATAAATCCAAAACTTCACTTGTGTTAAGCGTCATTTTGCTTGTAACGGTCTAGGTTTCAATAACAAAAACGCAGTAATATCTGATAGATTCAAGTTCAAGACAATTACTTTTACCGAAAAACGAAACAAACAAATTACTATAACGAAGATCTCTCGAAATACAAAGCAAAACGTTCAGAAAAGCATAACAAGTTTTAGAATACTAATAAAAAACTACATCTTGACCACCACATTTTTCTCAAACTATTCAAGTTTATCTGTTTAATCATGGGTCAATCGCGAAACGGAAACGAAAAGATGAAGTGGATCATAGCCAAATACTACTTTGTATTTCCAAAACTCGAAAATAATCAATCAAAGTAAATAATTTTGCTACATTTAACGTGAAATTAACGGTTTTTCGATTTGTTTTTAAAATTTTGCGAACGCTGAACGGTTAGTGTTACCAAACTTTTAGAAAAAAATCACATTTAGACATTTCAGTGTTGTTAAAGGTTAAAATTTCAATTCATGTGGAAATAGGTAGGTAGTTTTACTAATGAAGTAATGATGAAGCCTGAAACCTACATTTTTTCGATCGAAAAAAAATTGAAAGTTTAGCAGCGCCATCTAAGTTGATGTAATGAAATGTAAATTTTGATAATTTCCTGGTACTCAGGATCTTCACAAAAACGTGAATTTGTATTTTGTTTTCTGACTTTCTCGTTCTTTTCTTTCTTTAACCGTACGGTTGAACGCGTGTTTCTAGTTTTTAACTTAGAAAACCGATATAATTGTCTTCCATCATGAGAATTTACAAAGATACTTTCACCGGTAAGTTTTGAATATATATTTAATTCAGTTATTTCTCATAATGTCTTAAAAATCATCTTATTTTGTTTCGATGATGACTTCGTCCCGTGCATGAAAATGAGGCTAACATGCGACGTCACTATTTCTTATTCCGATTTCCATCAATCAGTTAATTTTGTAAAATTTATGTAGGTTTCTTGAATAATCGTTGAATTCCCTTCTTAATCTTGTTATGTTTGAGTGTACGATGTTACAGAAGTTGTTCTTTTCCCGTTTCTTCTCGGGTTTTCCTTTTCTCATACTTGCATTATGGTTGGTATGGGTTTGTCTACCTTTGCCCTCAACTGCGTGCTGCGAATTTTCGTGGTTTAGCAATTAGCAATATTGATAGCGTCTTTCATTTCACTTGAGTATAATGAGAGATTTTGATTTTAGGAGATGAAATGTTCTCTGACACATACAAAATGAAATTAATAGATGGCGTGCTGTATGAAGTATACGGAAAAGTAAGTGACGTGTTAATATTTTGATACTTGTGCATGAACTAATATCCGATATTCATTAATTGTGTATTGGAAGCAAAGCATGCTAAATCAGTTTTCCATTTGATTCGTTGTACTACAATCCATCAATCGATTGAGCATTTTAATCAAATGGTGAACAAATTAGCTGATTATTTTTTTCATTTTGATTGTATTTGAAATGTTGATTCAATAGCATGTCACACGTAAACAAGGAGAAATCCAGTTGGAAGGTTTCAACCCATCGGCTGAAGAAGCTGGTGAAGGTACTGATGAAAACGTTGAGTCAGGCGTTGATGTTGTATTGAATCACAGATTAGCTGAGTCGTATGCATTCAACGACAAAAAATCGTATACGCTTTACCTGAAAGAATACATGAAACGGTATGAGATATCTTCGGTAATCAGCACTGAAATGCAACTTTCCTATCACACTTGTTTGTTTCCTCAGATTGGTATCCAAGTTAGAAGAAAACAAAAGTGATGAAGTTGAACTTTTTAAAACCAACGTGAATAAAGTTATGAAAGATGTATTAGGAAGATTTAAGGATTTACAATTTTTCACTGGTAACCATTATTCATACTTGTGATATTTTATGTTCTCTTGTTTCATGAAAATTTATTTTTTGATACAGGTGAATCTATGGATACGGATGGCATGGTAGCTCTTTTGGAATACAGAGATATTAATGGCGAGAGTATTCCAGTGCTCATGTTTTTCAAACATGGTCTCGATGAAGAAAAATTCTAACCATTATATCACATGTACTGGCGCAAAGTTTGTAAGCATACGTATTTTTTCTAGTAAATGAGCTAAATTAAACAATCTACTTCAACGCCATTTCCGTTTTTTAAGGGCTGTGTACACAGCATTTAATTTTTTTGATGTATGAATCATAACTTGGTTTTCTAATGTATTTGTTATATTGTATGTTTCTTTCATCGATAAATGTATTTATTTATTTAATATAATGTATGAAATTTTGTTTTTTCCATGATTTATTGATACGATGTCTTATTTTTAGGTTCAAAATGACTCCATATACTTGTTGAATACTAATTTTTAACTGCTGATGGAATATTTTTGCCTAAATAAATGAATTTCAGATGGCACATGATATTACATTTTTGTACGATTTCTTATGATGTCAATACTTGACGTTGCTTATTGTTGTTAATGGTTATCAATAAAAGTATTGATATTTTTGATGAATTTATTTCGTTGCACATTGCTGATTATATGTTTAATTTAGAATGGATTTCGGCAAAGAAATTTCAATTATGCAATTTTATTCGACGAATCGATGTGGGAATTGAAAAATGGGACATAGCAATGAGCAAACGGTGCGAATATGAACTTTCACTTTTTGACAGAGCATGTTCCGGTACGGAGCTTCTCCAAGAAATGTGAAGAAGTACGTTGAATCATTTATTTATACGAATACAATGTTATTTTATCTCAATCAAAAAGCTAGTTTACCATAGAGTTTGAGCAGTAATACAAAAAGGAAAATACTACATAATATGAAGCAGAAATACACTATGTATGTCTTTGCAATTGACATTTGAGGATTCTTTGGTTTATAATATACTTGCAACGATACCTGTGAAAAATTTTTGGAGAATGGTCATTACGAAAAGATTTTACGAAGTAAGTTTAACGAAAAGTTTCGAAATTTACCCATCCGCCGTTGTCATTAATCCAAGAGACCAACTCTTCTTCAATAATTTCACCAAATGTTTCAATAATATGCGGAATGAATTCTATATGATTTTGTCTTACACAATCTGTTGCCAATCCTCCAGCAACAGCATAGAAAGATATGATTTTTGCCCATGATATATCTGGACGAAATAAAGATCGAGCGACGCTGATTAAAATTTTTCTTACGGATTTCTCCGTTATGATTATTCCTCCCGCGCATGCTCCATTTGCTTGTTTAGCAACGCCAGAATACAACTTCGGATGCATTCTTTCTAATTCTTGTCCTTGAAAAAAACATGGAAATGTAGCATTCTAAGATAAGGAATTCAGCATATCCATAATTTTAGAAAATGTGACACACCTATAGTTAATAATTCCGGGAAAACTTCACGTATAATCATTCCTTCTGGTAAACTTGCTGCGCTTCTTAGTCTTTGTAATCCACATTTTTTTGTAAACAACCCAGATCGTTTCAATCTACATCTAATATATTGTCCGCATAGCGTTTTACCATGCCTTACTATTTCTTGAGTAGGTATCTACGGCGAATAAATTTTTGTAAATATTACATTTGTGGAATTTTTAATAATTTTTTGTACGCAGTATAATTTGCTAATTTACCGATCACCTGCGAATGCCTCCAACCAATGGTAGTTGACAGCTTCCTAGTTACGGCATCGCCTACATTACTGAAACGTCTTCTGTTCAAGAAAAACTGTTGCAAATTGTTATTGCTATTGATATCTTGAAAAGTTCGCGATTGCAGAATATTGGAATGAAATGACGCTGGAAAGCTGAACTTGCGTTGTCGGCTTTGAAATTGCAAAGAACCGCAGGATGGGTTATCAGAGCACATGACTGCTCCTTCTGCAGACATTCGTCGCACATCAGAATTATAACATGCTACGATTCTGTAATGAGAAAAAAATTTCCGTTTGATTACCCACTGCTCAAAATTCCTATCACTATGATCGTCTTTCCTGCTTGACTTCATTGTGAATAATGTTATTATACATTTAACGCGCTTTGGTGATGTGCTTAGTAGTTTTTTCAATTGCCGAAAGAAAAATACGCCCGTTGGTAATGAACATGCATCGTTAAGAGCACGAAAATAACTGTTGAAATTATACCTAAACCTACGTATTGGTGTTTTGTAGCAGCTGTATGTGTCATCAGGTAAGAAATTACTATGAAAATTTACTGTGATTTTATGTGCGAGCGATAACATTAAAATGGTCGCATAATGTACATGCCTACATTGCGTATTATGCTTCCACATATGTACTCGTACATTTAGCGCGTACGTCATCTTAATTTAATTAGGCATTATGTATAGAAAATTCAAATTCAATAAGCATACCTAATGAATTCAATTTAATGAAAAAAGAAAATGAGAATAACGAGTCAACTGAGTATAATACGTACAAAAAACGATCATATTACACAAGTTTTCAATCAACAAAAGGAGTGTTTTAGAAATTTTGAGAAAGGGTTTTATTCTATAAAAAACTGGGTAATTCATTTTTTCATAAGTAAGTAGGCCTAATTTATAAATCATTCATTTAAATGTCACAACAAACCGAAGAATAGTACAGATAAATATTACACTAGTATACTTAAGCGGTAAAAATGTATTTAATATCATTATTATTAGGTATAAAATTGGACGCCTCTAAATTGAACTTTAATTACACGTCGCGTCTACGCAAAAGCTATAATTGTATGAAAATTATCTCGTTGATTGTCGACTCATTGGGATCACGCAATTTATGAATTTAGGTTTGTATCAAATGGGAAAAAAACTGCTATATTCCTTCCATTTTGCGGTGCTTCCGTGAATTAGGTAAATCAGATAATGAAAATTTAGTGGTTGAATATTTTTCCAAGTAAAACGTACTCGTAATTTCATTTTAATTGACGTAAAATTTCATTCATCGTAGAATAGAGAGAATTACCTGTATTTTATGAACTCCATGTTGTACCTGCAAAAAATTTCTATACGTTCGTAAAATTACGCAAGTTATGCTACAGAAAATTAACACGGAATTGTGTTCACACAAATGTACGGTATTTTACAACAAAAAAAAAAGTCAACGCAATAAATAAAACAAATTGAACAGATGTTTCACGTGGTTCGATTTCACATATCGTTTTTTGTTTTGGTAAAACGCGTCTCATATTTTACTGGGTTTTCGTCGAGTAATTAAGAGTCAAACGCACGATTGCGATAATTAATGTGCACTGTAGGTCACATGTTTCGTTATTATCGTGTGTGATCTAATTGATACTAGAAAAAATTCACGATGAGGCTTTGAACTCTATAAAATAACGCGAAATATCCTTTCTTATGTGAAGTTGATTATCGCAAGTTGTAAAATTTCGTTGAACAACGATTCGTAAGACTGCAAACAAAAAAATTTTGATTTGACGCTTACCCCCTGTGAGTTGTCCTTGGTATACGAAACGAATGTTACTAATAAAATTGATGCAAATCAGTGACAGCTATGTAATACGTTTGATAAACGAGTTTTAAACGTTGTGGCAGATGATTAAAATAACCATTAAAAGTATTTAATTATGCTATTGTTACTTATTAATAGTTTCATTAACGGTATACGATTTTCACGCAAGCTAAAGCATCAGGTTGCCACTAAAATTTGCCTACTACACAAACGATTCGTCGTACTAGGCTCCTAGTTAATTAGAGATTATTTTAGAACTAATGCCTACGGAGTATAAATCAAAGTATTTGACATTTGGAAAATTTTGTCGTTATCTTTCGGCAGTAATATATAGTTGATATTTAGCCAATGAGTTATGAATAATTCGTCATGGAACTATAAGCTAGGTTTGATTTAGCTTTTAGTAATCTAAAACAGTGCAAAAAATCATAACGAAAAGTTACATATTACGATGAACGTTATGTGAAATGTGATCAAGTTTTTCACTGGAGAAGTTGCCTATAATAGAGCTGTCGTTTCGTTGATTTTATTAAATTATAAATGTACGATGTACTTTAATATTAATTTTTCGATCATTATCAACCGGTTTAGGAAATGCGATTTAGATAAATAGCCCTATTATTCCAAATAGTTTTTAAATTGGTATACCTATTCTAAAGATCATATTTATATCCTTGCGCGGACCGTGGAGAAATGAAGATTTCTTTTTAAATTAAAATCGTATAATAAAGTGTTATCAGAGATACATATAATTATTAGAAGTTTGATTTCTGATAGTATATTTCGTTCAACGAGCATTTTTAAAATCGAGTAGGTACAAACAACAGTTAGCTAGTCCAAGTTTTTACCAACTGGTTGCAACCTTGTTTGTAAAGTGATTGTCAAGTTCTAAAATAATATCTCTTATTTTCCATTTTTTATACAGATGATTCTTTTCTTCCCCCTTAATTTGTGTAATCAATATGACGCCGCTATGAAGATAACTGAGAAAATTTTCATAAGTAATCATTTAGACAAATTTAATTGTAATCATTATAGAAAAGCTGTTGTCGGTACTTATTACACTTTTTAATTTTTGACAAATTTTCTCTCATACAGTTATTTTAATACACTGAATTGTACACTAATTTTCGCACTTTGGTGGGTAATAGGTAGGTACATGTAGTATTTTTGCACTTTTCACGACTGTGATAAATCTATAGTTATTCGGTATAGTTTCAAAGGCATGTAATTTATAGTTGAAAACTTATTTAATTTCAAACGAGTTTGGTGCGCCTACGCGTACAAAATTAAGTACGTATGTATGTGTAAGTGAAGTGCTTCTAATTATTATACATACGTAGTATCCCATGCTACATAAGAATAATATTTCGAAAAATAATCCAAAGTAGGCGTAAGCCCGTAGATATTTTTTTTATCGTTGTAATATTTATGTAAGTATGAACAAATAAAGATACGTATCAAATCATCAATACAAAAATACCAATATTTTGCAAATTTTTGTACCGATTGCAAACAAAGGTATAACGAACATATAAGTTGTGAAATTTCATCTTTGAATTTGATAAACATACGATGTACTCGTATTTACGTAGGTATTACTATATTACTTTTTATATTTTTCCATTATCTTGACGAGTTTACGGCCCCAAAAAATTTTCATCTTTTCTGAAAGAAGGTACATCTATTACATTCTGCATAAACCTACCTATTCATAATGTTGTGAAAGTAAATAAGAACTTTTTTATGTCCTGGTGAAAATGTAGTAAAAAAATGAAAAATGAAACGAATAAATTCAAGGTTCATGCAAAAATTAGTCTACACCTAATATTTCTCAGCAAACAATTCACGCTTTGAATGGTTTCATTTATCGTGGGGCTATTCCACATTCGACATTCTTCATAGTTTAATCGCTATGAAATGTGAAGGCAACATGCGCAAGTGGATATTTTCTCGCCTTATTACTTACATGTAGATTTCAGGTATAGAAAATTAAGATTTAAAAAAAAATTACAAAATACATCCAATTATCGTATTTACGATCTAACTATATACAAAATTCCGAAGACATTAGAATTGATTTATGCGAAAAAAACTTGCCTTTGTAATAAATATGCGATGAAACGGGTCAGAAAAGTAGGCGGGATTGGAACGCTTGATAATTCATGAAATGGTGCTGAAAGCTTACTTTACTTTGATGATTTTGAATAATTCATGGAATAAGATCACAATTAAGAACACTATGACGACCCTGAAGGACCAACTTATACCGTAGCGTAAAAAACTATTTTTAAATTCGATAATAACGGTGATTAAAAGAAAGTTATGTATCAAATGCATTGAAATAGCATGAAAAAAGTTTATCGACTTACATAACGGTAATAAATTTGAGCCTAAAAGCAATCACCTTTACATTATAATTTATTACAAGATGCACAGCTTTCGATAGTAATCAAGATTGTAGCGGTAAAAATGGCGTATTACCTTCGAAATGAACAAAATACAGGTACTATGCGCTTACTGAAAATTTAATGTTACGTACTTGCATTAAAATGCACTCTACTTACAAGTACTTCTAGGCATCTGGTAAATTGTCTAATTCAGTTGGCAAATTTGAGTCAAATTTCAAGTCATTTTCAAGACTACCGTAAAAAAATGCACTAATTTTCACTTCACGGTAAAACGTGAAGTAAATAGGTAATATAAATAGATAGCTAATGAAAGGAAACTTGGTCACATATGCAACTTTTCCAACCAACTGTATTTTCAATATATGCACATACAGAAAACAAAGTGAGATATATAATAAGACATTTATTGGTATCCTTCATCCTTTCGTTTGAACAACGAGAAATGAACTCATCACCACTACTTCCTAGTGGCTACTACTGCATATTTATCTATTATCAGCTCATTTTCCTCGAATAATAATGTAATGGGATGCGCGCTATGGAACTGTATAAAGTGTAGATTTTATTATTCTTTGCCCAGCACTAGGTATCTATTTCTGTCAACCACGTAGCGTCACGGATTATGCAATTTTACCTTACAAAAACGATAAGGAAATGCTTATTTACTACCTATACGCGTTGTTTTAATTAACGTTTTTTCCAGTTGAGCGATTTTATTTTTATCGCGAATTAATAGCTATTAATTAATTTGCTAGAAAATAAGCGCCTACATCAACAGACTGACGAAATTATTACTAGTTGTCACCCAATTTATGACTGGAAAATCCATAATTTTTCATTCAATTTTTTTTTTTTCAAAATATTATTCCTGTTGTCAATAGGTAGAGGTACCTAATAGTGAAAATAAATATGTATTAGATAAAATGCTAAACAGGAGCTTGAGCTATGCATATTCGAAGCAATACATGTACGCAGCCAGGCAGCAATGTACTACGTAGTAAAACTCAATAGTTTATGTGATGAAATTTAGCTATACTTAGTTATTGAGCTCATAACGCGCATTTACTAAGGTTACTATTCAATATTTTTAAAGTCATTGCTAAGACACGTACAAACACAGCCGAACATCCTCGTACACACAAACCGTCGAAGAAATAGGTATTCATGAAGTGTACGAATTAACACATGGAATATAATTAAATTTTGCCAACACGCAGAGATACGAACGTGAATTTTATTGGCTGTTTTTTTTTGGTTGCATCAATCGTATTTTTCAAACTAATTTGTTAACGAGTAATTATTGATCAATTATACTATTCAATGAAGTACACGCATAATATGTAGATAAGTTCCTAGTTGCATATCCAATGACCCCAACTACTTTTATCGCCGCTTATCTCGAATTTCAATTTCTTACGTTTTAAACTATTACATTTTCTTTATTGATAGGTATGAATTTGATGGACAATTCAATTGAAAAAGTAATTTGAAGAAAAGAATTTATTTCGAATAACCACTTGTGTTTCAAGTCATAAAATGTCAATGTCAGTAATCTATAATTAAAAGATTGCTTCGTGTGAATGTATAGACTGTATTTTAGCGGCTAATTCACAAAAATCGATCAGCTTTATTGCAGAATTATGTTAATGAGTTTATCACGAATTAAAACTTGTTAGACTTCATACAATCATTGTTATTGATCATCGCATCAGGAGACCTCAAAATTTCAAGTTTAATAGTTATTCAAACGACATTAATTCTTCAACATTTTAGATGAAACGAAGCACGATTCCAACGGATTGGTTTGTTTTATTTAGTTTTGAGAGTGGAACTGGAGGTTTTATTGATGTGGTCGAGCACTACAAATGAATAGATGTATATATTTGTTCAAATAAATTGATTAAACAATTTCAATGTTGTCCTAACTATTTGGACATAAAAAATGTCGAACTTTACCGAGATGATGAGCGAAAAATAAATTATGACTGCCCACATAACTTATTAAGAATAATGCTGGTATTCACAACAAACTTAAGTAGGTACTTATAGGTACCTCAACCTACCACCTAGTGATTATCTAATTAATTTATCTCGTAAATAGCTCATCTTCTTCGTACAAGTAATTACCAATGAAAGTTATTAAAGAAAAATTCAGCATATAGCCTAGGCCTACTTATTCGAAATACCTAAATAACCTTTCTTTAATTTTAGAAAGATTTCTAAAAGCGAAGAAAATCATAAATGGAAAATGTTCATCTCTAATGCAGTGATTGATTTACGCTATACATTTATACCTACGTACATGATGTACCGAGATGCCTTTGTTAAATGATTCAGAGAAAGAAATGATGCATCGTTTAAAAATCTCTCAATATACTTGGTAGTAATTTTTCAACGTTAACTATAGACGTTAACCCACATACCTGTGTTTAAACAGTATACCCAATTATGCTAACTAGTTGAAAACCAAAGAAGGAAGCCAATTGACTCTAGTAAAATAGTTTACGGCGTTTAATATTCCCTGATGATAAACATAATTTAGAATAATATGTATGTATGTGTAGATACTTATAATACATTATTATTTCAAAATGATTGTCGCTTATGTTTCACAGTGCCAAACTATTGATAAAATAGATGTTTTTTCTTATTTCAATAATGTTCAGGTATTTTCATTGATACTTACTCATACATTTCAGAAAATTTCAGGTATGAAATTGTTTAGAGATGACAGGTATTCTTTTAAAATTACATGTGTTTCCGGTACCCGCGAGTTCAGTTATAGGCAGAGAAACAGAAATAAAAAGATGTCACTGGAATTGTAAACATGTCAAAATATTTATAGTCTAATCTTGTAATCCAAAGGATTCATTTCGCCTATAGAATAAATAAATAAAAACAAATCAAAGTCACCTATTACGTGCAAAGAAAACGTAATTTAGTTTTTGTGATCGACAGATCTATAATTTCGTTTTCCTTCTCTCTGCAGCTCTCTTATGAGAAATGCTGTCACATGAAGAATAAATATTTTCAAGTAGCTATTTATAGAATACCTGACATTTTACCTACAGCTGCGAAATTATATCGAATTTTTTCTACATCAGAATTCACTTACTTAGGTATGTATAATACATATGTTTGGTATTTGTTTTACTTTATGTAAGCTGTTTAGAAAAATATACCCAAGTACATAATATATTCATTTGAGAGCATGTGCTCAGTGAGAGGCACTAAATTTTCAAAGGTAGATTATAAACAAAAATTCCAACTTATATCTGTGTCTTCAATCCATTCCAACACTTTTTCGACAAAAAATTTAGGAATTATAAGAATTGACTGAAACATTTCCGAAAAATATTTTAACGTATTTATTATTGAAGTAATTTTTTCAACTCATTTTCTCGTTATGTTTCTCTTAAGAAAATTTAAAATAGGAGGATTTGAATGTAATGTGCGTTACACGCTACGCTTTTGTTGAGGAGCGTTAACAATAAATAATTTATTATTGCAAAAAAAACTTATTTATACAATATAAACTTGAGTGGAATTCGTCTATTTCTATTAGTACGCGAAGCTAATGCTTACCTACTACAACTTTTAATTTCTCCCGAAGCTATTTATATATGTAATGTACAATTTTACATTTAAAAAACTACAATTAGGTATACGAACAACACATTTTTAAATTTATACAAAAAGGAAATGTTCACGATTTTACAGCTTGTTTACGTATGCACCCTGCTGGATTTTTATATGCGATTCTTCATCGAAGCTTAAAGCTAAATGTTTGGCTGCTATCAAGATAGAATGCCAGGTTACCACGCCTCCTCGGTTAACAATGTGTTAGTGAGAATTTAATAAAAATTTTACCATAAAGCGATAAAATCGGTAAAATTAATGAATTTTGTGGCATTAAAGAACAAGTTCTTCGTAGGCTCATAAGAGAATAAAAATTTATACATATGTGTACTTATTTACCTGTATTCGTGTGCTGTGCACACGAACTGTAAAGTATCTTTGGTGTGAATTATACGCACGAAAAAAATTGTGATTCATCATTTGAAATGGGTCTGGGTGTTTTTAATTTTTGTTTATTACCAATAGATACAGGAATTTTCAAATCGGTGGACTGATTCTACCAATTTTCAGTGAAAAGTACGAGTAGGTATAGGTATAATACTTGGTAGATATGATACTCGTACTTAATCACTTAGGCTATAAGCAATCATGTATGATACCTACGTATTTGTAGTTTGTACATAATTTATAAATCTGAAAAGCCATTTTTTAGATCGTTTAAAACTTTACACTATCTAATGAATGTATGCATCATGTTAAGCTACCGTACATTGTAAATATGATCTCATTCAAAGAAGTATGAAGTATTGTCATTAATCATCTTTTGCACTGCTTTATATCTACGACTACGAGTATTATTCAATTAATTGGAAAAAGTACGCAAAAAATTTTAAATCAAAATTTAAATAGTTAAAAATTTACGTTTTCAAACTTACCCAATTTATTTATGAGTACATCTACCAATCCAATACACGAATCCAAATTTAAATTCAATAACAGAATGTATTACTTTATTCGCATTTTATATTGTTTCTAGGGTTAAAAATATGAGATTCTACCCGGTACTCAATTTTCTTAAAAAAAAAAAAACGCGTCGCACTATCGTTAGATACTATATTTAAAGCGCTTGTTAGCGTAAAAATACAAGTAACGAATGGCTATTTGAAGGTTTAGGTTTAGTATAGTTATATTATCCAAGAATTACCTTTAAACTAGCGTTAGGTACTTGGGAGGCATGTACTAGACATAAGACTTGATAGATTGCGCTGCGCTGCATATATATTTTCCTTCTTTTTGGTAATATTCTTCAATCTCCATTTCATTTAAATAATTACCTACCTTACTTTTTAAATATTCAAGCCTCTCTCTCTCTAGTTGAAAGATTCAGCTGACTTCAGAGTTTTTAATATCTGAAATTGAAGGGCATTTTATAAGCATTCAGTTTGAAGTGATCAAGTTTATTAAGAACATTTTCTGCTAAAATGACTAAATAGTTCCTTTATTTTTCTTCTTCAAAGGCATTGAACTCATTAATAGTTGAATAAGATTTATTCTAACAAATTTTTTAAATGAATTTGTACAACCCTGAGGATGTTACCAAAGGAGAGTATGTAAAATTGTGTTTTTTGGAACAGAATAATTGTTTCACAACTTTTCTTTTCCAATCTCGCCCCTTATTCGTAATTAATTACGTAAGTTCCATTTCGTAGCAAGTGAAGTTGGGTATATGAATCATTTACATGAAGATGTAGTATTTTAAGGAGAGAAGTTACAAGAATCGTCAGGTTTAACAAATAAAATGATTTTACTTCTCATTTTTCTGATGGATACAAACTTGTAATTATGTTTTTCGAGAGAATTTTAAATTTTACCAATACTTAATATAAACGGAACCATCATTTTTGTACATTATCTCGTTTACTTCAAGTAATTACCGCGCTCAATTCTAATGAAAGTCTTAATAGTGTAAGAACATACGTACAAACAACGCGTGACTCGTCTTTTTTAATTTTCCTATAATTGACACTAGATTGGTACGATGTTGGTATTTAGTGTATTTACTTAGCCTATACTTACTACTTAGGTACAATAGGTACTTACCGATTTACTTTCGTCTTTTTACTTAAACAGTACCTAATTACTAGTTTAAACGTCCAAACGAAACAACGAAGAATAAAAATATAATATAATTTATTAGCTTATTATTCAACTTATAATTGTGAATGTCCATCGAAGTGTTTCCTCGTTCGAAGTAATTACTAATTACCTTCTTTAATGTATGATTTTCTTTAGCAAAGTTTCTTTTTGTTTGCACAATAAAATTTCGCGAATCCAACACAAATATGGTAGATACTTGGATAGTCGATTACCTACTTGATGATTATACATTCAGTTATAATGTAATTCAAGGTCTTTCTTCATTTTATTGACATATTATATAGGTGATAAAGTATGATTTTTATTAATGCAATAAACAGGGAATCCAAATATTACAGAAGATGAATGCACCAGCATCACTGAAAAAACTACTCACTATGAATTTTTATTTTCAGAAATTGGTAAAACTTGAGAAAATTTGTTGATTTTTACCTTTTACTTCTTTATCGAATAAATGTATATGTTCATATGTAGATACTAGGTAAAATCAAAATTCAAAAAGAATGTAGGTATTGGTAGATTTCAATAAAAAAATATATTTTGTAATAATTTATAGCAGACAGGTATTTGAATATCACAGACGAAAATTTAAATTACAAAGCTCTACTATAGAGGTTTTTGACCAAAACCACGGCTACTTGAAATATTGATGATAGCTTCGTCCCATGGACCATATATATTGTCTTTGTACGAATACCATTTAATGAATAAATAAGGACAAATCACATTTATAAACAATACAATTAAAAAATAAAATATTGTCATTACACTGGAAATACTATATAAAATGAAGGCAGTAAGACTAATCTCAAATAAGAGATTATAAAATGAAAACCCTAGTTTAGTTAAAAATAGCGGTGCTAATGCGAAACACTGTACGGTGATATGAACGAATGCAGTGACAGATAGGCACATTGGAAGTCTGGAAGCTAAACAAACAGCTCCGAATATCGCTGCATTTAAAGATAAAGAACTAGAAACAATCAAAGCAGGCACACCATAGTCAAAAAATATCAAGTGAATCAACATCATTATGACGGTGGTGGAGTATATTGTATCAGTGCTGATTGTTTCCGTCAAAGTTTTCAATAATGGCGATAGCATGTAACTGCATATTGTGTAGCAACAAGAAGTTCTACATAATTTCATAAAATTATAGTCACCATAAAATAAAATGCAATAAGCTAAAATGATGGCTGTATCAGTACAAATCATTAAATTTATTGGATCAATCCACTCATTATATAAATACACGAATGTGCAAGCAAAAATAATTACTATACATATTTGTTGAGTTAGAAGTCCAGCTCCAAAACAAGCTTCCTTGAATGTTACTTTTCTTATATATAAATTTTTCTTCAATTCATCAAGAAATGAATTGTCTGTGTAATTATCGGGGTATTCCTTATTTTCATACAAATTTTTTCGCCATGGCTTTTTTCCAGTTGAAACTACCATTTCAGTAGGCGAAATTTCAAAATATGCAATTAAGTAATAAATTCATTTATGTACGAGATGAATCAATAATTTTCTATTTTCAAAAATCCAATTAATCGCAAAGCAACTCCATCGAAACAACAAGATACAATTAATTAAAATACAATCAGACTTATTTTATTTTTCTTTACTCAATTTTTTTAATCAATCTTTTGTTATTGTTGATAAAAACCATGGTTACCTCTTTTCCATTTCGAACAATTTCGTTGCTAAACTTTTAACGCAGCAATGTTACCAATAAACATATTTCCCAAGTTGATTGGACCGTGTACATTTTGACGTCATTTCGAATTGATAAAAAATTTTCTTTTTTGATTTGATCAAATGATTACAGATACGGAAGAGTTGCATCTGCATGTGCAGACTGCAGAGTATTGAATTCTATGTGATTATATAATTAGTAATGATACAATGTGTCTCTATTTCCTTGAAGCTTGAATAGACAATTATTCGCGTTTACAGTTTTCATTGACTATCGATTTGAGAGTACATATTTAAAATTTTGATGTTTGTGATGAACCATCTTCTAAAGTGTGTCCAGTTAACCGTTTAGTGTTTAGTTAATTAAAAATTATGGTGAATTCTACTCTTGAACTTAAGTTAACGTGAGGAACATTTTAAAGGGAACAACATAACAGAGCATTAACTGAGAACTTGGCTTGCACCATCTGCAGTAATGTAAAAATGCAACGGTTTTGTTACGATTGAGCGAAGAATGTGACTCCGACTACTCATCTTTTTGTCATATGGTTGCGTAAGTAAGTACTTATTTCACTCACTACAAATGTATTCTTTTCAAAAAACCACAATATTTACGTTAGTTATGCTTATTTATAGTGTCATTCGCATGCTTAATTTTTAGTCAACTACTGCTGATAGCGTAAAGGGATAATATTTATCCTTTACTTGGTTACTCCTCCAGATTTTCGTCCGTGAAGTTTTGTTTGAGTGAAATTAAATCCAATGAAATTATTAATTCCGTCATAACAATAAACGAATATATTAAAAATTTAATAATTGAGTACATATTTCAACACACATGTATACACACAGAATATGTACAATTTATCATTATAAAACTTAAAAGAACTCATTTAATTGAGAGGAAAATATAACAAGCAATCACAAAGTATATTTCTCTTGGTTATTGTATGAATAAGTAATTTCGCTAATACAATTTTTATGGATTTTCTGTTCACAAAAAAATCATCAATTTGACCGCTTTAAAAAAATTACAAAAATTAATTATAGAAACGAATGTCTTAAAATAGAAGCGCTTGTAAGTAAGTTGAATTAAGCTATTGATTTTGACATCCTCGTACAAAAACTCATGGTTTTTTGTTGATGCATATAGTTAATTCAAAAGTTTCAATGAAATCGAAAAATCCGAAAATTAATTATTATTCATTCTGTCTGATTGCAATTTCCAAGTAGTTGAGTGAGAATGAATATCAACGTGGAAATCAATTAGTAATAAATCAGAGTACGATGAGCTGGTTTAAGCTTTTGGTTGAACTGAGAACAATGTTAATTTTCTATTGCCTCTATCAGTAGGTAAAGTATTACGATGAATCGAAACTCCATGTAGATATTCCGATGGCATTTTATTGATTACGAAGGAAAAATCACGAATTTAATTGAAAAAAAGGAGTATCAATTTTATTTTATATCCATGTATTGCCATTAGAATCTTGGAGAGATTGAAACGCACTTTTTGCAAAATTTTAATATTTTAATATAAAAGTAATATTAAAATTATATAAAAAACATAGTCAATTGGGTGAATGCAGCAAAATTTCTATTATTGGAATAACTAATTAAAAATCACACGTTTGAGCTGAGTAAAACAAAGATTGTCTTGCATATGTTTTCTTATTTTCAAATCATTTTTGAAAATAAAATTTTTGCATTTTCCAATAATAAATTTTTTGCTGCTGTAAAAGTTACGAAAAAGATAGGTCAATAATTTGTATTACAGTGAATAGGTGTACATTGAAGCTTTTTCGATTTAGAAAAAAATCAACTCGAGATTCGCTTAGTAACATTCTTTAGATCTCACTAAACATCTGCAAATGTGTGTTATTTTCTAGAATTAAATATCTTTCACATCTATAACATCTATTGCATAATTAAGATACCTATATAGGGTAGCGTTTGATCCCTCAGTCGGAATCATTTTAGCAAGAGTTACAAGCTTCGTCGAAAAACAAAAGAGAATTTTTGAACAGTTTATAATTTTCTTCGTTTGGTAAAATTATTACTAGTACAGTGTTGTAAATCTTCGTTATTTACGGTGTACTTATTATAGAAATTGGTTCGACTCTTAAGTTGTAAAGTTGCCCTTGAGCTCCATATTCGTATAATTCAGACAGTAGTGGTTGATCATCGAAACGGCGTTTGACCAACACTGGCTCATCATCAAAGTCTTCTTCTTCGTCGTAGTAATCTTCATCCATATCTTTCCATTGAGAAGCTTCACTTGGTAACCAACATGCAAATAGTAACCAATTCTGAAAACCAAATTATTTTTGGTAATTTTCTGTTTCAAAAGTTCTTTCTCTTCCGAAATGTTTTTTAATTGCGGAGATGTAAGAAGTAGCGTGTTTATATTTTAAAGACATACAGTAGAAGTATTAACTCACCAATACTGTGTTGCTCATGAGGAATATCAGCGAGAAAAGAAGAGAAGCCGAATTTTCTAAAGATACCATACCGGTAAACCAAATTATGGAAAACAATGGTAAAGCAACGGCGGAAATTCGTAATAATTTTTTATGACTATACGTATCATCAAAATCTTCTGTTGTTTCAGTGATGTTCTTCAGTCCAATAACAGTTAATATTATACAAATCTAGAAATTCAAATAAATCTAATGAGTTCAACAAAACAGAAATTGATAAAATAACTTGACTATGTTTGTTTCCAAAAATTTGGTTCTCCTTCTGAATACCTATACGATAGGTTCCAATGAACATCGAAGAAACGTTGACGTTCCTGAAGTGAAAAATGCTAATTTCAAATTCAAAGACGCTCATTATAAATGCAACCTTCCATATTTCGATTTCTCCGTTATTTTTGAAAAGAATTTCATTAAAATTTCACTCACTTACCCATTTTTTGCAAAAAATATTCAACGTATAACTTTCAATAAATTCCATATTTCGGTAAATTATTTAATTGGCTTTAGAACTGCTTTGAAATTCTTTAGTTATCAATCGCCTACACAGTTTATCTGAATTTTTCTGAACTTTGAAAATTTTTTACAGCTTCTTTCCAGTTTTTCAAAAGTTTTTGCAAAACAGACGAGAGCAACTTCTGCTTAACTGTTTAGGGTGCAATCTCATGGTTGTAATGTGAAATAAAAAATATACTTACTATACAAAATAGTATTACTGGTGCAATATAAGAAATCAAAATTCCTCTGAGGGGTGATACCCAACAGTATAAGTTTGTCTCAAAACTACGTTCATTAACTACGTAACTTGTCTGGAAAAATGATTAATTAAATTAATAAAATAATTTAATGGCGGTACTTAAATTGCTAGTCTTATTGTTCTATCCAACTCGTACCATATTGTTAGAAATACATGTTTACCAGAGTTATAAAAAATGGTAATATCCATCCAATGATACAGAAGGTATATAATTTAAACGGCTTCTCTATATGACAAACCGTTTGAACTGAATGTACAGAACTGAGCAAAAACCAAAATAGCGCTGTGATGTGGAAGTAATACAACGACACGGCGATTATTTTACACAAGGTATGATCACTGGTTGACTAAAATAAAAGCAGCCCGAATTACGAACAATGTTTATAATTAAATAAACATTCAACATTAATCTTTGTGCATACCTGAACTCCCAAAATAAATGTTAAATTAGTAAGCGTAAGGGCAGTTTCAATGTTTAATAAAACAATGCTGGGTTCTTCCCCGTAGTGCGTTTTAATCCGCCTTATGCTACTGGCTAGCGTCAGAAATTGTGCTACCAACGCTATTACAGCGCCTACTATTATAATCTGTAACAAACGGTAATTTAATGAATTTCTTTTAATATTCATTACGGAGAATGTTGATTACAAGAATAAGTTTACCTGGCGACCAGCTCCATGCTGCCCATGCGCGGTACCGCCGAAATATATATACATTACGCTATCTATCACATCATGATCATGTAGATCGTTATCTGTTATACTAGTATCTGCGATTGGTACACTAAGAGCTTCTGGTTTTGTTTTTGTTACAACTTTATTCATATCTGGATCCGGAATTATTCCATCTTCAACATCTGGAAAAAAGCACCCTTACAATGCTTCGAAATAATCGATCAATTTATAATATAGAAAAATTGCACCGAGTTTACAAGCTGCAACAAATGATGAAAGGAATATGTAATTTCATGCTATATAATTTGGTCATTTTTGGACATTAAATTTCGTGTAGAATAATGCAATGGTGATGCGCTTTAATCGTTTTAAATTGGCAATTTCTCCTTTATTACCAATGAACCAACAATACAAACGATTGACAAGGGGTATTGAGAATTGACATAGCTAAGCGTGAAACGTTTTACAAATTGTTAACGTTGAAGTTTCCTTTCACCATTCAAAATCAACGTGTAATGTAAATTTCCCATTTTTCGAGATTTATTTTGTTGAAAAATTTTCTCCTTTTTTATGCATTTACTTTGATAATTGACATGAATCTATTTTATATTAGCGCTTTATTATAATATTTGTGTAAGAACTGTAAAAACTACTTGATATTTTTCCGGTCGAATGAATACGAATTAATTTAAAATATTGTGAAATCTTTTACCTACAACTAAAATGCGTAATTTGGGTGCCGTTGCTTGTCAAACCTTCAATGTAGTGAATCAACAGTGACTCTAAAGAAAACAGACACATTATCTCTATTTCATAGTTAAGTACCGACCATTAGAAGATTGTTTATTTTTTCTATTTTATTTTCACAAATCATTAAAACAATTCATTTTGCTAATACCTATTTATATGCGTTAAATGGAAACTGAGTGCTTCTTCTCGTTATAAATATTTCATTTTCTGCATTCTGCATTATTGCATATACAGGATGTCCCGACGCCAGTTAGTATCCCTTCACCAGTGATACACTCAACTGATATTAGGCTCATGTATGCATATTTGCTGACTCTGTGAATTGAAGGGGCGGAGATATGCTCAATTGAAAATTTTTTTGTTTCACTTTGTTTTGGATTTTCAATCGTGCATCACTCGACAACCATGAGAAACTATGTTCCAAAAATCTCTCCGTAAAATATTTATACAATTTCTTGGGTACTGAATACCGAATAACTACATATGTATTTTGTCTCAAGAGAGTTCATTGTTTAGATTCAAATGAAAGTAAAAATTGATTTCTGTTGTTTTCATTGAAATCGGTGTAGGCTTTTCTGATGTTTATACAAACGGGGTGAGGGGGTGACTCTTATAGGAAGAAAATCAAGCGTTCTTTGTTAACGCTATGTAGGACTATATGTTTATAATGACCTATGCCATCGAAAAAATTTTATGCTATGCAATCAAAGTAATTTCATAAGCAGTGCAAAATCTATCTTGTGCTTACCAGAACTTGTATGTGTATTTACAAATTTGTACATGCAATCAACACCCTCTAAAATATTGCGCCCCACAGAAATCTAAAATTTAATATTGTCCTAGGAATTGTATAATTTCAAGCGAAAACTTCGATGTGAACATTTATTTTCATCATGTTTTATTTTGAATAAAAAATTAATCGTCTGTTCACTGCGCTAATTTAATTCCAAAATAATATTTTTTATTAGTTCATGTATCTGAATACGCTCTCTGATAATTTCTCCATTAATCAGGATTCTTAGTATTTAACGTATTATTCAGATTTTGCATACGTAATGGCAAATGAATAAGCATAAACATTGAATTATAACTGAACTTATAAAGTATTTTATTTCTGTAAATTAGATTTGTTTGAATTAAGTACTGTATGTAAATACGATGAGCTTTACGAAAAGTTATGTCGCAAAAGTTTGTAATTGAGGTGAGAAGAGTATTCTGTGTGCTTATTTACGAGTAACGAGTGAATACATGATGAAGAATGTCATGCATTACTAAATTCCGTTGAAACGATTTTATTTTTCATGCGCATTTCAATATTTTATAAAATTAAAGAACGATAAGTATGTAATCGATTGAAAATTTACCATTATTTATTCTTTTTAGTCAGTTCAAAGTGGAAGAGACGTTAGTATATTTTCTTTTTGAGACGAAAAGACTTGTATTTGTACATTTACATAGTGTGAGTAAGCGATGAGTAGGTTGGTATCATGGAGAGTTATTTAAAAAAATTAAAATCACAAATTCTTTGAAATTTTCGTATTAATAAATTATTGATTTTAATTTTGATAGGAAATGTTGTATGATATAGCTTTACGTTAAATCATCTGCTTTGAAATATTGTTTCAATTATTCGTAGACCTTCTTATTATACATTTTTACAGCGCTCGCGCATTTACCTATACTCGTGAATGAAAAATACCCAACAAACGTTTCATTTCCTAGTATCTAATAACTAATGCCTGCCTATACATAGTATGTCGTATACGACCTATGTATATTGTGTGCTGAAGACCTTTTGTATATGCCGCACTTTTCTTCAACATTATGAAATATTTTAAACTTAATAATTTTGTCGCGTATTGTTTTGATATGTACGTGACAAAAAGAATAGAATATTGTTAGTAGCATATGAAGCAACGCGGAAAATTGTTTTTTGTCATGGATTCTGTAAAAAAAAGATAATCGCGTAATGGAACAGCCCATTCGGAAATAAATCCTAGTTCGAAGTATGTATTTTATAATAATAAAATCTGTTGCATTAATTTCACGTAGTGATTTGGTTATTGCAGTATATGCAAAATTATTCAATTATTTTTGCCGGTTTGTTTTTCGATGAAATTTTCTGATAAAATGTCGAAAATACGTGATTTTAGATGATAGCGTGGAATGCTTGGTGAAATTCTTATTCAACGATGAACAACCTCGGGGAAAACGTTGTAAGAAGGGTTCAAATATTACGCCAGTGTTTACCTGCTAAAAGCTTCTTTTTTTTCGGTTGGCTGATGAAATGATAGAATTTTTAATACTTAACTTGGCGAATTTTCAATCAAGACGGAAACGTTTCAAGAGACGTAAAATTAAACGGAAATTTGCCGGTCAATTATCCAAAAAATATCATAAATTTTTATTAAGTATCCTGTTGAGGAAAAAAAATATGAAGCAAAATGCAAAATCTACCGTTTAATAGTTAATGAGCTGAAAGTTTTCGTATCCCTATATACGACCAACTTATAACGCGTCGCTGGACTGAATATTTATTAGGCAAAGTTTACTGCCGTGAAACGATTTAATCTTTTGTGGTCTAACGTATTTTCAACTTTTTTTTTTTTAACTTACGATTTTAATAACTTATTGCGTTCTTATTTCTATGCCCTGTTTTTTTTATCATCTAATCGAATAATTGAATAAATGAATTTTTCTATATTAAAAGTTTGAAAATTATGAAACGAGAAGTTTTTACTTGTTGAAAAAAAAGTCGAAGAGCTGTGTAATATTTCGTGATTATTTTCATTTGTGGGCGTTATTTGATGTGCGAACTTGAAATTTTTTATTTATTTCCGTGTCTCATTTTACATATGCTTTTTTGCTTCTACATTATGGACGAAGCATGCAAAAAATTTTTAAATCTAATAAATGCGACGAATTTAACAAAGTCAATTTTAACGCTCGTGCTGAAGAAAGAGTCGAACAATTCACCAATTAAATGTATTCTTAAGTGAAAATATCTTGCGAAGAACATTTGGACTTGAAATTAACTAAGCATATCTATTTTCAATTTTTACTATACTACTTTGAAAATGGTGCATACTTTTACTCCAAAAATTTTCATTGATGTTGAAAATGATCATTATATTGATGAATAGCTAAAGGTAGGTATTAGGTAATAAGTATGCAACATTAAAGTTGTGTAATTGACACCCAAAGAAGATTTTTTGTACTTTTTTCCCTTTCATTTTATCTTATACTTTTTTTTGATAGTGAAAATTCTTTGAAACAGGATAGAATAAGTTTGAGCGTTAAAGTTCGTGAAAAAGAGCAGGAATTATGGCCTTTGTCATTCTAATCTCCTATTACCAACTCCGTCTTCGTTTGCATTGATCTTTAATTTAAGAAGTTCTTTTCTGTTTTTATAAAAGATAAATTCCACTTTTATTTATGCTTTTTATACTTTAGAATTCTTGAAATTAACATATATTGGAAATCAAAGTTGGTCGTTTTGTTTTTGTTAGTCTCAATTAATACGTGAGCTTTATTTTAGGTAGTTCTTTTTAAGGTCCATACCGTCAGCCCCGCCACCTCTCCGTATCGAGTCCGAAATAGGCTCAATCGTATTTATAATTTCGGTTTATGTATTGTGTGCTGTTATTCCAGTGAAAGGTACAAATAGTCTAGATATCAATAAAGAAAGAGGCAATCGAAAGGATATAAAAAGGGGCAAGAAATTATGTTCAATTTTATTCTAATTTTTATGACGATTTAATTTTTTTTATTAATTTTATTGTTAAAATGCTATCACCGAAATGGATGAATATGAATAAATGTTTCAATACGTGAAATATTGCTAAAGTCAAAATGACATGAGTGTGTTGACCTCTTCATCAATATTTTCTTCTATTTTATACATAAGTTTCGAAAATTTCAATCTCTCCAAATATAAAGTTTTCAACTTTAAGGAAGCATTAAAAAATAATATGATTTTTACTCTTCATGAAAAGTGTTTTTTAAAGGAAATGAAAGTTGTAACGTTCTACATTATTAAGGTTATTTAAAATTTAATTTCCTTCATCGCGGTAACGTGAAGACTATTTCATGTTCTTTTGAAAATCATTGCGTAAAAATTTCAAAGCAGAAATTCTTTGACTGGTGTTTATTTTTAATAGAAAATTTCTGTTTACGATGTAACACGATGAGAGAAATATCCATAGTAATATGACAATTTACCTATAAATATGTACGTGTAGTCTTTTTTTTTAATGGAATGTTTTTCATCAATTTAACAAAGTGGAATTTTATTTTTGACTGAAAAAATTAATCTCGGATGAGAGGTGTTTTGGAAATCTAAATTCTTGGTGATTTTTTTTGTAATTGGTGAATCATGTTTGGTAAATGACTTTAAAAAAGTCATGTACATAAGTGAATATTTCAGGAAAGGGAATTAATGAAGTAATTATTTAAATTTATATTGACATTTTACTTGTACCTATGTGATCATTGTATTTATCATTGTTTTTTCTGGTTTCTCCTGATATGTATTTCATAAATTTCGTCAATTCGTGTCACGAAAAAAAGAAAACTAAAATTCTACATCTGGCATGTTTACACATCGCGTCGTGTAAAAGGTATCAAATGTGCTTTGATAAAATATATGTTTAAAAGGTACCTACACAGTGAAAGTTTTTTCCAACAAGATATTTTTTCATAATCGGGCAGACGATATCTTTGTGACATTAATGGTTTTTGTTTTTTATTTGATGGCAAAAATATAGAAAAACTAAAAGTACCATAAACATTTGATAAATTATGTAAATGACATTTACTTTGCGTAATCATTAATAATCGAACTTCTTATGGTGAAAAATAACGTCAAACGAAAGAAAATTCGAGAATATAAATTACTATGTAATTATTACAAAAGACGAGCAATTATTATTTCGTGTTGCAATATTGGAAATTTTTTAGAGATCTTGACAATGACATTCTACGTTCCAATGAGCTCGTTTTGCATCATTTACTTTGTTAGGGGTGATTTGATAAGTCCAAGTATTTCGTAACAAATACCAATGCCTGTAAAATATAAATTTTACAGCAAATTTTCCGCTTTGATTTTATATTTTAAAAGAAGTGAAATGTGGAAATTTTGAATTTTTTGATAATCACGAGAGTACGTTAGAAATGATTATGTCAAAGTTAACCTAATGCTCTTCTTTCATTCCATCATTTCTCATCGATCCGTTGTAAAACTTTTTTTTCACAAGGAACTATTTAAAAGAAATAAATATTGTGTTTGTGAAATACCTATGGTTTTGTTGTTGATTCGTATCAATGCCAAATGCTAAATTTGTCCGTTGTGGCATGTTTAATATTCTCTTGAGGATTTTAAAATATGCACCATTTATATATTCGTCGTGAGGAGATATCTTGAAATGTAGTTTTTTTGTTTTTTAAAATGAGTTTGTTGTATCTTTTATTTTAAATTTCATAAAAAAATGAAAATCGAAAGAAATCTTGTCATTTTCATCTCAATATCTTGGGTTGAGGAGCAGAAAAGCATTAAAGTATAAAAAATCTTGGTCTGTGTTTTTTTATGTAACTTACGTATTAGTTGTGCATGCATACATGAATTTTACTCAGCTTACAGACATGAAAAAAATTTTCAACTTGAAGAAATAATAAACGGTGTTCCTTGAAAATGAATTAATTTTCTTGATGAACATTTGCATCGTGCTTTGTTAAACAATACACGTGTAAATATTTGTGCACATACTTATGTTGATAATTCTAATTATTGTATTTCCTAAACAGCGAATTTTTGAGAGTAAAATAATTTCGGCAGTGTTGGTGACGAATTTAGTCGCTTGAAAAACTTTTCACGTGAAAATTCAAGAAAGAAAAATTCGCAATCGTAAAATATGTGATATAGAACTGAATTGAAATACTTTTCGCGATATATTAATGAAAATGTTGCTTGAAAAAACTTGCAGCTTGGTGCCTACTTTTTTTAAAGGACAATATCCATAATATTGATCTATTGTAAAACATTGTTTTGATAAAATCAAAATACATATGTGTGCTTCTCACCTGTATTACTGCTGCCATTGGTAGGATCTGAATATTCCATGTATGATGAATAGTAGTCATCATTTTCATCGGAGTATGGAGGTACAGTGGAACGCACGGTGTCATTAGCAGTTTGATTGGAAATAGATAAGTTGACTTTGTTGGGTACCGCGTATCGGAAGACATAACTGCTAAAATATGAATGAACCGAAACAGCTGGTTCTTTTTGAGTATTGTTTAGTTCGGACGAGTATTCGCAATCGTAATGTTCTTCGGTGAGGTTGACTTTTTCATTGGTTTCTGTATCAGATGCTGTAACTACTTGAATGGGGAATCTTGTACAGTTTGAATTTTTCGGAGTAGCTGCGCTTGGTTGATTGAGTAATTCGTTTTTGGGTAATTGAATTTTCATATTTCGTATATTATAACGGGATCTTTTTTGTTTTGGTATGAGCACGTGCGAGACCTTTAATGTAATGCCGGGGAATTGTAAATGCTCTTTGTTAATCGAACGCGTTTCATTTACTTTGGTTTCATTTAAGGTATGATTTTTTAACGTTGATGAATGAGACGGGTGGACATGTGAAATTGAATGGTTTACGAATAATTTCGTACTGACGTAATTATCATTGGTTATCGAATTATTTATGTTGATTAATTGCATTTTCGAGGGTGTAAACTGACTTGTAAAATTATTCTTGGTATTTGTGGCAAGCCATTCGCGTTCAGTAACCGCTACCGATCCGTTGTCAAGTGCAACTTCGGTAATGCCCAATATCTCTGTTTGGGCGACATTTGCTGTTTTGTTTTGTCGATGTAAGGTTTGTTTTGCTGTATGTATAGTTGATTGATCGTACGATGTTGGATAATTTTTATCGGCGGTATTGTTTGATGTTAGGTTTCCAACGTGGGCATTTTTTCTTAACGGTTTCAGATCAAAAAGAAACGTAGAATTTTGGATTTGGTTGGTTGAACTGCTGTTATAAAGTACGTCGCGATTTGTGATAGTTTCCTGAGTAAATTCGGATAATATTTCATTCGGCAATGTACTACTTGGAAGCTTTTCGAATGTCGTATCTGGGAATGTTTTCACCGATGGGGCAAACGTTTGGTTAATGGAAAAAAATAACTCTGATGAAGGTGTATTTGCCGGTTTCGCTGTTGATAATTTCCACTTTCGCATCGATGAATCGTTTTTTATTGGCAGTGTCGAATGTGTCAATGTTTTATGGGTGTTTTGCGAAGAAATATTTTCCTTTAACGCATCGTACGCCGAACTAGCAACTATGTTTGGTAAAACGAACCCAGAAGAAAATTGGTTTTCTATTGATTTTTTTGTAGACTTTTTTACGTTTTTAAAAGCATCATCTTGATTTCTAAAACCAATGTAAAGGTTTTCCTTCTCATCTTCATCCGTGTTCGCTTTTGTCTCGTTTTTTTTAAAACGCAAAATTGATGGTGTGGTGGATGCGTATGCGATGGTTTGCAGTGACACGCTTGACGGATGCTTATGGGAAGTTCTTTCATTGGTATTTTCAGAACCGTATGTTTCATGGGTAATTTTTTCAGTTGCATTATTTGAGATTCCAATGAAACTTGCACTATCTAGCATTTCTGATCCGTTTGAACGCGCTGCAGAAAGATTTGTTTTCGTGTTCATCTTCGCGGTTGAAAGTTTTGAAAGTTTTGGGGTCGTCGACGAAACATTTCTGTCGGTCATACCATTCGAATTTGTATAGTTTTTCTTCGCCAGGTCGTTGCTTGTAATTTCCGTAAAAGCTGTAAAAAAATTAATCTCATTAATCATTTTTTTATAATTACCAATTAATTTTTATGCCCAATTACTCTTTCTGTGTTTAATGAAATATGGTTTTTTAATCGACAGGTGTAATTCTGTGAAAATGTTTCTCTGAGCTACATGCTTACGAAAGCAGTAACATTCGGTAGGTAGTTGGTTATTAATTCCAAATTTAAGCATTTTCCCCTATGAACCACATCCTTTAGCTACACAATGCCCCAAAAAAGTATCGATTGAATGGGCCCAAAAATTTATTACACACTTCCGACTTACATAACTTCACAACTTAAAAAAAAGAACTTTCAGAACTTTACTAAAACATTGGCTTCAGGAAAACCTCTTTTACTCCATAAACTTAAACCTTGAATGGGACTCTGTGGACCGTCAAAATACTCATCTTCCCAGTATATATATATAATGTATATATTATTTTTTGTTTTATTTTGTTATTTTTTTCATTACTTTTTGCTTTTCTTACTTTTTTTTTGTACCTTCAACTTTCTAAGACGAAATGTAACATGGTACCGCCGATAAATGCAGAAATAAACATTATTATTATTGCTCACCCAAGTGGCACAAGGTGTCGTCACATAGATGGTTTTATAAAGATAGCTTTTAAAAAGTGAACTTCTTTGCTGGCACCTAAACTGAAAAAAGCGTAACACTTATGTCACACTGCGCTTCCTTTCCTTTTTTCGGCGCGCGCAGAATTTGTTTGTTGAGGACTGAACTGGTGAATACATAAAATTACACTTCTGACCAGCGCCAAATCATCACTCTCCCTCCTTCCTTTTTTCCAACGCGCGCATATGTTCAACTTATTGAAATCTTCTGTTCTTGAATATGCACAGATTAAAATGATAATGGTTCTGAGTCTTATTTTTATTCAATTAATTATTTACATTTATTTATTTGTGACGTATCCGTGCGAAGAAGTTCTCACTTCTGCCATGTGTCTTTTATGGCACCCCTAATTTTTTTATTTAGTTTGAAGTACATATTGATTGATTGATTATTATTATTTTCTAATACCGTATCAACGTCAAAAGAAAAGATAACCGGATGTGAGCTGAAGACTCTGCATAGGTGTACAATTTTACATAGTTGATTGTGTACCAAATACTAACACTCTCATTAACCGGTGACAAATAAAACTCAATATAATTAGATATCATTATAAAATCACCGTGTGTTTTTGCCTTCACACTGAAAAATACCCATACAATATTCATTATCATAAAGGATCTACATTCGTGTAGAGTAATTCTTTTTCCCAGTTTTAAATCTCTCTCGTTAAGTTCGTGCCCACAGAATCCAACCATCTACATAAAAAGCCGACGATCAACATAGTTAAATCTCGTTCAACATAAACACCGCGATATTATGATATTTTCTTGCATGAAAAAAAAAATAGTTATGATAAAAAATGAAAAGAGGAAAAAAGAAAACCTTGAAGTTAATTAAAACGACCCGTCTTCAAAAATTTAAATTTAATATTTCAAACGATGTTTACTCTAGCAGTACTGAAAACCGGAAAACGCAACGATAAAAGTTTAATTCGCGAACAAAAAGCTACGTACCATTTTCTCCATGCAAGTTATTCCAAATGAATCCAATATAAGTTATGATTATCAGTTTTTTATTGCCGTCAGGTGAAACTAATATTAAAATATAAATCAAAAATAGAAAATTAATTTAAACCATATAATCGTGGGAAAAAATTAATCGTTATTTTTTTTCAACATTGAAAATTTCTCTTTTTCCTCTTTCAGATTACATTACCGGTGTGTTATACAATATACGTATGTACTTATTATTAATTAAATCTTTTCATCGGGATGAAAAATATCTAAATTGTGATCGTTGTTGCGGCATATTTATCCATGTTGCGTTGTTGTAATACATAAAATTCATCTGAATTCGAGCGCGAAAACTCGCCTCATTTTCTTAATACACACTTTCTTTCACAAATGGTTGCGAAACCTTTAAAAAAATTGTTTGCCATTTTTTACCAAGTAAAACCAGCTTATGTCTTCACGTCATATTTTCGTTCGTCGTCAAGCCACCGTAATTCCACGTCTAGCTAGTGACTTCTCGTTCGCGTAATCGTTTTTAATCCTATTTACAGTAAAAAAAAAGCGTGCCAAAAAAATTTGAAAACTATTAAGGTTAAACTTTTCTTGTCTCAATGAATTAAATTTTAGAAGATGGAAATAACTTTTCCGAGTATTGTTGAATTCGCAAGGAAGCTTTTGTAGGTATACATTCGTAACATCTCATGTCTCGTTTTTAAACCAGCGAGAATTATAAACTTGATTTTGTTGGAGTTTGAGGTATAGAAAAATTTGTATTTTGTGGGTAGAAACTGGAAAATTTTTTAAAAATGCAGATACTATTTCTGTTAATACATTTTTAAAGGAATTTATGTACTCAATACTTATAGTAGTTATACAATCTGCATAATACTCGTATTAGGATTTGCAGTAAACTGTACATTTATAATACATTGTACTGTAAAAGGAATTTTTACTTTTAGAGCAAAGATGATAATTCTCTTTTGCTTACAATTAATTATTCGTTATTTGTGTAGTTTCATGGATGCTTATTTGAAATACAAATGAGTAAATTTTGATATCTTAATTAAAAAATCTGGTAAATTCTGTTTTGTGAAAAGAAATCGTCCTCAGTTTTTTTTGACATAGTAAATCATCACACATCTGGTGAAAACATTTTTTGGAAATGATCCAAAAAAAAATGGTGAGATGTCGTTACTATAGAACAGACTGCATACATAATTAAAATGAGAAAAATGGCTTTAAAAAATATCGTATTTTTTAAAAATATGAAACAAAAATTGAAGTACCATTATTGAATTATCTCAAGAATGCTTTTCGCTTCGCAAACGTGTATCACTTTAAGTGATCGAAGAATTATCTTTAAACTCGTCTACAATTTCATCATAGGAACGTTGTCTTTGGTATTGAAAGTTGATTTTCATTTCAAACGTAAATGCTTGATTAATTCCATTCGTTGAAATCTTCACGGAAATTAAATACGAACTATTACAAACGTTTGTATAAGTGAAGTTAATATGTCTTTGTTTGCTGATAAAGTTCTGCAATGCGCTATTTCACCTGCTAATCTTCACGTTTGATTAACGAAACGAGCTAAGAAGCTTAAACCCTAGTACGATTTGTATCGATCATAAAGCAATTTGAAACTAGTTTTATATCGATTTTTGGATATTTCTATCCCAAAGTACTGCCGGGTACCCAAGCTCATTTAAAAAACATGTGTACACCATTTGAATAATTCAATGTCGTGAAGCCTAAAACGTGAGGGGGGGATGTTTTGGCATATTGCGTAAAAAATATCGCCTTCTCGTAGTGACGTTGAAATCGAAACACCGGCATTATGTTCAATTGCGATAGGAGGGAAAAATTACGTTATTTAAAGAATAAACTAAAAAAAAAAAATCGATTCAAAAAACGCAAATAATTTATGTAAGTGGTAAAAATGAAAAATAAAAGTAAACAAAAAACAAATTGCGAGACATTCATCGAAAAACTTGTGATACGAATTTGAAAATAGAAAAGATTATTCGTTTTTACTCTCACCTTTTTGACATTAAGATAAACGATGTACGAGAAGGCAGTTTATGTGATTCGTAAAATACGCCTTGAAACGTCGAAACGAAAAATGACCTAATATTATGAGCAATGCAAAGAAACGCCCGGAAAGTATTTCTACATATCTGAAAGCTTTATTTTAGCATGTTTTAGATTCCATCATGGTTGAAAATATTCCCGATAAATTGTTACGATTAACTTAGTATTCAATGAGATGGTAAATGAATAATTTTTTCATTTAGTCTTACACCTGGCTATATCTATAGTACGTCTATTTACTATTCAATATTTATAACAAAATATATCTTCAAAGTTCTATTCCTATGCTTACAAAGGTTAAAGTTTGAAGAAGTCTTATTTCAATATTTTACCATGTAAAATTCATCGTATTTTTTCTCAACAATGAAGTCGAATTATGCGCTAAGTGAATTTAATCTAGGGCTATCATTGCGTAGCGCACGGCTTTCCAAGTGCACCTGGCCGTAAGTATTACGAAGGGATAAAATATTTAATAAACTATGAGCTGGTATCTTTTCGAGAGCATAGCAACTGGTGGAATTCTCTACACACAATTTAAAGTTGAGAAAGTAGAAACTACATGCTAGTAGACCTTTCAGCATTGAAGTTGCAGAATAAAGCTTTTTACATAGTTTATGCTAGGGTAGGAAAAAAGTTGAAACAAAATTTTTCGCATTCTTCCTTACAATATCATTTAAGTTTTTATTTTTATGCGCTTCATGTTATACAAAATTTCGCAAAAACATTTCATCTTTTCGCGTTTTATTTGTGTTTTTAAATGATATTTGGATGATAAATTAACAATAACGTATTATATTTTCCATGTACCTAAACTAAAAAGACGTCATCAATCGTTTTCAACTAATCGTGTTTTAAAGTATGTACCTAGAAGAAGTTTATTGCTTTTTTCAAATAAAGTAATTGGTTTTGTAAATGTTTGTAAAAAGGGAATAAATTAAATAATTATTATTGAATATTGAAGTATTTTAATGTTCCAGGGTATTCGTATTATAGATAAATGAATTTCTTGCGGATGGTAATTTTCAAGAGTTTTCGATTTAGTCATGGAAATGAATTTTCTACCATGAAAAATCTTACGCTCGTCGTGATGACGCTCTTTTTTGGTCGTCCGCTTAAATCACACCCAAAGATAGCAGATTTAACGATAAATTTTTATCAATGGGAAGCTGTAAAATTATGAAAGAAAAACAATTTTAAATAAATAATAGAAGTTTATAAAAAAAAATGTAGCTATATGTTGGTAATTTTCAATCGATTTATTATTGAATTTCATGCGAATGCCATGCAGGTGCGCATTGCGACATGGAAAACCACGCAATATGTAAACTGTTTAAACTTGAAATAAAGCGAATTCTTAAATCGGTGTGTTTCGCAAAGGCAGGATTTTTTGCAACGTTTGTACACCGTAGCAATCTCTTCAGAGATGTTTTCCTTATAGAAGTGGCATGAAGATCAAATAGGGAAAATATTATTGCAGAATCGAATAATCCAAATATTTGATCTATCAGCGTCAAATTCGATTCCTTATTCATACACTCATCTACAATATGCATTAGTTATTTATAAAAAAGTTTTAATAAAAATTTAAGAAAATGCAATATTAAAGTGAAAACTTTTAAACCTACATTTTGAAGGATGCTGGGGATATTGAAAACTGCTTTTTTAGTAATCGGAAAAAATACATTTATATATGTATAAAAAAACTACATGAAAAAGTTGAAATACAGCAGAAAGCATCCATAAATATCAGTTATCGAGGGCAACTCGATAAATACTTTTTAGAAGCTCTGGCACCAGACTAATGTCGCGTCGCTTTTAAAATCAGAGCTGTTGTTACGCTTTCGAAATATCGGCGTCGGCTGGCTCCTGTGGATGGTGGCGCCGAGTATTTCTACGCGGTATTTTACTCTTTTATTCCGTTTTGTAAGCCCTTTGCTCTCCTTTCAGTCGGCATTTCGCAAAAATATTGCGTTTCTTTCTTACAATGATAAATATATAACAGGAAAATGGCCGCAAATATAAGTATAAGATTTCTTTGCAAAATACGCCAACTCGTGATTGATTGAAAAGTGCTTTCTTAATGGCTGTCGGATTATGGATGAGTTTAAATTTAGGGTTACCGTAAGATTTACCAGTAATTTTTTTCTCTTTCAAAGGTAATACTTCTAGACAGATTTCACGGAGAATGTGAATTCACGTTTCACAGTGCTCGACATTTTTTTCCGATGAGGTAGATTATGAAAAAATATTACTAAGTATCATATCGTCTAATGTAATTGTTGAAGAAATTTCAATCATTTTTTTTCTTACCCTTTGGATGTTATCATGTGTAAGTGTGTTATGTCAAACGTGAAAATAAATTTTACAAACTAAAGTATTATATAATTTTAAGAGAGTGAAAAATATATTAGGGTTGTTGCGTAAAAGTAAATAGATATTAATATACATTTGTGGTAATAAAATTCTGAAATTTTATCAAGCTTTCCTTTAGTACGTGACCATTTAATGTATCGAGTTGATATTCGACAAAATTGCCGGCGAAGTCGTTGATGCCTACATAATGTTGGAATTTTCCTTGAAACGAAAAAAAAATTGTGGCTGGAAAAATGAAACGCATAATTGACTCTGACGCCGACTCTTAACTCAGTACTTTTCTAATTTAATGCCAAAAGAACATTTCAACTAACGCCAAAAAAAACCTTGGTAAAAGATGTTTTAATTATGTACGGCCACATCTCAAAAAGAAGTTTATTAAGTCTCGCAAAATCAGTATTCATTTCATGGTGACATCCCGACTTTTAATTTTCGCCTTTTTAATTAAAATAGAATGAATTACTACATGAGTACGTCGTTCCCGAAATTCTTTCAAATAGTTTGCCGCCCTGAGTACTTCAATTGTAAGGCGCTTTCTAATTTTTTTTTCATCATTTAAAAATGATGAATGTTAATTAAATTCTTCAACAGATTCAACTTTTTGATCGTCAAAGCATACGTGAAGCCTTTTCCTTACATTTTAATGAGATTTTTATTACGATAAAATTTTTGGATTAATTAAACTCGCAATGAGGTGACGATTTTAATTGCGTTATTTTTAAAAATTTAACGCAAATCTCATTACAAAATGAACGAGCCGCTTAGCTATAGTTGGATGTCTTTTTAAAATGTCGTAAATTAAATTTCACCTTGTTATGTTTGAAATTTTGTTTCAACGCTTTGGTGTTGTGTTTATCATTAACTAGCTTTTTCGAAGAATATTTTCATTGAAGTTCGCATCAAGAGACTAATATTTTGCATGAATACATGTAATTAAAGTTTTAATAATTTTTTGGCTGATTTCTGGAAATTGAATATTGTTGTTTTTTTGGGAAAATTAATTTTTACTCTCTTAATCTTTACTTTTTTTGGGTTTATAATTATTACTTTATGTTGATACAGTGGGCCTATTGAATAAAGTAGCTCGATAGTTTTCTTTTCGTGTGCGAAGTCTTAATTGAACCCATGATTCGTCGTGAATTCATGTTGTGATTGGTCACTTCTTTGGTATACGTAAATTCCATGTTACTGGTTTTTTTCTTAATTTTTTACATAGAAATATGCGACGATACACGACACATGTACCGAGACCTACATGCTTAATTTTAGTACCAAGCATAAAAAATGCTGGCCAACCCTATAAAAGTTATTTGAACGTATAATTTTATCAATTTTTGCTGTAGCAAATAAATTGAACGAAAATAATGACCCATTATAGGACTTTTTATATGTGAAATAGTCAAATAGATTTACCTAAATTGTTGAAAACTTTTCAGAACATGAAAAAACAATCGACTATCACGTAGAAAATCTTCGCTAAAGTCGAGAGTAAAAAGAAGCCGTCTTAAGAAACCGAGGCAATGATAAGCTTTAAAAGTTGCCAACGAAAACTTTAAAAACAGCTTCTTAGCGAAGGCTATTTTTTTATTATTGAAATAAACAGTTGCACTTTAGCAAAACAAAAAGTAAAAAATTTAACGCTTTTATCAATATTTCAATCAACGCATTCCCAGCGGTTTTTCCTCAACATTTGAGTGATTTTCTATTTGACGATATCGTTGATTGTTAAATTTACAACGTAACACTTATTTTCGCGCTTACCTTCTCGGTAAATCTTTGATGTAATTAATTGGAGTTACAATAATATTTAAAACACGACGGAGTAACTTTTCACGAGAAGTTATGAAGTTTTCTAATGTTGATTGAATGTGAAGCTAAAATTTCTCGTAAACTTGAACCCTTTTCCCGATAATGTGAATCATTAAATGAAATTTTTCTCTAAAGTTTTTCTTTTGTTATTCGTTCTTTTCGTTTAATTCGTGATTTCTTTGTTCAGTATATGAATGGGAGCTCTCTTTAAAATATGTAGATTGTGTATAAAACATCGTTTGAATTTTAAATCCTCTTAATCCTATTTCAGCTTTTCATTATTTTTCCTGCTTTTTAAGTCTCAGATATAAATAGCGTATTTTATTATGATTTTATTTTAGTTAGCAAAATTTCCATCTTAATTGGTTGCTTTGTTTGAATTGCTTAAAATCTTTCGTCAGCAATTATGTAACATTGTCTTTGATTACCATAATGATAGCAGACTTTTGAGATGAATTTTTTAAAAATGTTATTCAATTCTGAATTTTGATAAAATGATTGTTCATCACCTTTTTATACGAAGATTTGATATTTCCGATATGAAAACGGAAAAGTTGAATAATGAAGTGTTATTTACACTATATTTTACTCGAGATTAATTTATGGTTTTTAAGAAACTGTTAATTTTTTTATTTCATCGTCTTATACTGTTTTATCACGCAAACCTTTGTGTGTGTTGACACAGATTTAACGATGCCGTGAAAATTACATTTTAAAGGAGAAATTTTCTGGCCCACCCTGAAGACCAGATTTCGCAATAATAATACAAAGCAGTCCGATGAAAGTACATACATATTTTACATGTAAAAGGCATTTGCTACGGAACATGAATGGAAATTAATGCATAACCGATTGCATTGCATTATGCATAAGCGTTATTCGTAAAGAAGTGAAAATACATAGGATTACAATTTGATTTGATCAAATGAGAGAGGCTTTTCTTTACATAATGGGTATAGAATTTATGCATTATTCTAATATTACGCGGCAATCGTTGAGTTATTTATTTTCAACTTGATTGCGACCATTTGTTTTTTCACTATGATTTGGTACAATGGTGAATAGCGTCACTTTGTGTTTCAATTGCAAAATAAATACCCTGCTCTGTTATCGCGCTGTTGATATTTGAACGAAGGTGAAAAACTCAAGGATCACTTTCCATTTGGAATTTTGCAATTGAAATGTCGAATCGCAATTAAAGTGCGGAAATTTACATCGCGTAAAAAGAATATTTAAAGGAATGTTGAAAATTTTCAAATGGGAAAAACAGCAGGAAGACCAAGCACCGTAATGGATTTCTTTGATGTTGCCAGGTAGAAAATTTATTCTACAATTGGTGTAAATTTTTAGCAATTCTCAACACGAAAAAGAAACTTGGCTGGATTTAAAAATTCAAAAAGATTTTTTTTCATTTAGAAAAGGTTATAGCCTATATTAAATTATATTTTTAAAACACGTGTACTCGTTGTATCTGTTACGAACTTGCGGTAAACTTAATTTCAAATGCCTTCGTGCGTAATACATAAAGATACTTTGTGTATGATTATTGTCTCATCAAAAACAGCTAATTCTTGGTCCACATTTCAAGTTCGACGAGGTATTTGAGGATAACGAAAATGAATGTTTAAAGGTGTTTGAGTTTCTTAGTATATCTGGAATTTTCCATATAATTTATTTTGGTTTTTGTATTTTTTTGTTTTTTTGATTTAACCGTAAATGTGATTTTTCTTACATGCTAAAGGCCCACGATGCCGGGCATCGTAAAATAAAAGATTTTCGTTGTTGTTGTCGTCGTCATAAACGGCTAGATTAGATAATACGCAGCTTAGTCCTATTTTCATGCGATGGAATTTGTACAAAAGTGTACATCAAGTGCATCTATACACCATTTATTCTAATGATTGTTCGAGGGATGCAAATTAATGAATTGTAATGACAGCTTATAACCAGATTTGTAATTATAAACGCGGAAATTAATTCCAGTGATCATTACTAATTTAATTTTCGTGTACATGGTTTCGTAATCAAGGTAAACCTGCGAAATTACTTAGATCGTTTTGCATTCGGCGACAAAAAATACGTAATCAAAAATGAACACCGGGTGTGTTTAACAAACCGAATATCGTACGATAATGAAATTAGGTCCCGAAACTTTTACCATACCCAAATACCAAAAACGATTGTATGCCTCGCGAAGTGGAAATTTAAGCCAAGATAGAAATGAAATCACCATATAAATAATACTAGACGCTTTCAATTTGAGAACTCGCGTTTCGCGGTGTGAAATTTAATGAATTACTGGGCTATTGCAGACGCGTTACGTACGTCAAAAAATTAATTTACTAACCCCATCGTCGTAACACTAATATTACCGAATCAAATGAACGAAATTTATGACTTGAATGGAATATCGCCGTTGATGGATTGTCATTCTTATAACCAACCAAGTTCATATCGAAACTGTCATTAGTTTGGTACATAAAAGGTGAGCGTAGGGCTAGTTACACCAACTTCGTAAATAGCTGCTAACAACTGTCATACTTTGATTAAACGCAGAAATTAGTTTTGGATTTGATTTACTTTAAAATGTTTTAACGATCATTCTTCGATGTTTGCTTTTCCAATGTTAATCACTTAACAATTGGTTTAAAGGTTTATAATTTGGCGTGTTTGATTAGAGGTTAGCGTAACTTTTATACGTACGGGGTAGATTTATAATGCGTTGAATTTATGAAAAATTTTGCCTCGCAGCATCTCCTTCGTTTTGGTTTCGAAAGGTTATGTTTTAGTGCTTTAAGCTTTATGGTGGTTTGGAATATATTTTGATCAAGGTTAGTGTTATCAAACCAAGGTATTCATTTTGATATTTCATGGTAGCATAAACGAGTAAATTCTTCAGTTCTGCGTATTGCTTAAAATTTCATTTCATTTCTGCTACATATTTCTTTTTTTGGCTTCAAAAAAGTAATCTTATTAACCATTGTTGTTTGACGTAAAGAATTACAACCAAACTCGTATTTAACTCGTGCTTATTTTTCATTAAATGCTGAAATATCAAGAATTTGACTGCCAATATATCAAAAATAAAGCAGCGGAAAAAAACAATTTCTTTTGTTCTACATTTACGTCTAATAACTTACACACAATTTTATAAAGATATAAATCGGTAATTTAATTTAGGCGAAGAATTAAATTTAGTTTTCGTTTTCTCTCGACTGAAGATTTTAATTGAAATAAAAAAGTACCCTGTAAATAACTCCTTGGGGTTTCTTTTCGTTCAAGAAAGCACTGAAGCGTTCGCCACATTTTCAAAGCAAAAAATTGGCTAAAATTTCTCATTTTATGCAAGAACTGATAAATTTTTCGTGCCTTTAAACAAACGCTCGCCAGATTTTTTTTTTACGAAACGAAGGCAGAATGTTGCGTATTAAGAAAAACATACCTTACATCTCAATGGCGCGGTGCGTAGAACTAGATAGCGGATTTATAGTTATAAAAGTAGACCTGTGTGCGTTATTTTCTTAAATTTTGCGGAGTTGAGAAATTGTTTTATGGTCCATTTGAAAATAGTAAGCCAACTAAAATTAAGTTGATGTTAAAACATTTTGTCTCGCTGTTGCCAATAAGAAAAAAAAAGAAGTTTTCTGGCTTCGAAAAATTCGGTTATAGAGTTTTCGAATACTTTTTTTTAAAGGAGCTAAATACGATTTGTATGTGAAGTACCGATTACTACATAAATTTGTCTTTCGGTATAAAAGTTTGCCGCTAAAAGGGAGTGATGACGTAATGTATGTAGAAAATTTTTCAGAAAGAAACGAAAATCTTGAAATAATTCGAAACCGTTGGTAATTTAATATTTGTAATACGACGTGTGGATTCAATATGTTCGTAAAAGTTGGGTATTATTTCAACGCATCGTGTTGTCGATGTTATCGAATAAACGAAATTTCGGTTTCCGTAAGGAATCGAATTTCTAAAGCTGGTATGTTTATATTATGGGCGCAATTATCACCCAGAAAGCGTGTCGTTTAATTATAAATTTTATTTGAACAACACGTAAACAATGAAGTTGACGTGTACCTATTGACGAATTTGGTGTTGTGTGGGTTTACGTGGGGTGAAGGAGTTACCGCACGACCAAACGCCTACTATGCCTCTTCAGTATTCACGCTGAGTTAAAAACGTTCAAATGAGACCTTGAAATTGGTACGGTACTTCATATCAAAATAAATACATTTCTGTTCGAATTGATAAATGGTTATAAGTGCAATTCAAGAAAGCTGAAATTGAATTCGTCTTCTTTGAATCTCCAGAGAAATTGTAAATCTCACAATTCGAAATTAATCGAATGCCAAGCTGAACGAAAAAAGTCTATTTATCAACTAAATTGGCCAAAATCGACTTCGACATTATCTACATAGCTGTGGTAATTAACTATAATTAGTTATAATCGACAGAGTCGTCGAATAATTACTTGTCGGCGTGTTGGTTGGTATAAACATATATAGTGCTTTTTAACAAGTGGAAATGCAGTAGCAAAGGTGACGCAGTACCAGGTCACCGCCTACTGGAATAAATAACCGGCTAAAAGTAAAGGCGCTGAATGCGATTAGAAAATGGCTGACAAACGAGGTAGAGTAGTTTATTTGAAATTAAATGGAATGTTAATTATTTAAAGTGGCAGAAACGTAATCTGTGGCTTAGCATCCATTAACTTCAAGGAAGAGACAAGCTTGCTTTGTATTCAACCACTTACTATTTAATGTTTAACAAAACTTTGTCGGCCTGTGGCGTTAATATTTCGTTTGCAAATATTTTTCAATTCTTTATTAATTAAAATTCACCTTTATTCTTTGTTTGATTCATATTCCTTATCGATGAATTTCAATGTTGGAATATACCTACTTTGTACGTAGTACAGTGACGTAGCTAGACTTTGGCCTGGCCAACAAAATTATTCACTAATTATCATGTTATCGAAAGAAGAGAAAAGGTGTAAATTGTTAGTACAATAAATTTCCCGACGAAATGAGCAATGAATTTTTTAGACACCATGTACTTTAAATATTATGATAAAACATTGAAAATTTTCGACCGATGTCAAGTACAGTAGAGTCAAACCTCTGAATCTCTCTTTGTCTGCGCCACTTACTTCAATGTGTCTATAAAAATCATCGAATTGTGAAAATTCAACTAATGAAATGTATACCTTACTTAAACAAAGTCACGTAAGAATCTGCGACAAAGTTGCTTACTAGACACAATTACTCAACTGTTTCACTCCCATGGACATTATTTGTTTTAATTGCAGCAACCATAGAACAATACACCAACCTTTATTATTTTCTTTACCGTAATCGAACCGGAAAATTAGTGAAGGTTAGGAGCCACTTAAACGTCCTTTTAGAATCAGTCGCGTTTCTCGATTCCTTGACATCTTGGTGTTTCTAAAATTTAGCCAAATGGTGCTGTGATAATTTCACGAAACTAAAATACGTAAAGCAAAGCTGTTTTTGCTAACGTTATGAAATTATTGCATGTCGGTCGAATTTCATAAATATTCAACTTTGTAATTCTTGTGTATCTTACTCCCTGTTGTTCGTTTTAACAAAATAGTTTGATGTAAATTTTCCAACTTCAAGAAGTACGTAGCTTAGCTATGTACCTATGTAGTATCTGTATCTACTTCGTACTGCGTAAGAACATACAACTAAATGAATTTTGTTTGCAGTGAAATTAAATTAATTTAGTTTTTTACATTACTCAGAGTCACTTTAAAAAAAAAATCTGTAAAATAAAATTTTATACATTGATAATGGAATAGAAAAGTAAAAATTTCACTTCAATCGACATAAATTTTTAATAAGTTACAAAAGCTGCTTGGTTTCATATCTAGACCTACGTCACGTACTTGTACTTTCATGAAACTAGATTAACATTTGAGTTATTATGTTGCTACCTGCGAAAATTACGTAAATGTTTTTTGATATTATTAAAACATTGAATTTTATTAGCGTAGGTACAAAGTGAAAGCGCTGGTATGTTTTGAAATGAATTGTGCAAATGAAAATATAAGGAGCTGGTGTAGAGTGAAGTAATTTTGTTACAAACCCCGAAATTTCAACTTCGCTAGACATATTTTATTTACCTTCTCACAACATCGCCTCTTTTTCCAGTCACATCTTTCATTTTTAACCGATTTAAGAGGTTGTTCGCATCGTTCGCTAAATTTTTCATTAAATTCGTTCGTCCTCGTATGGTAGTATATTTTAATAAAGTTGATAGTGAAATGTGTGTAGTATTTATTTTCAATTTATATTTACGGGAATTCAATTTAAAACCTATTTCCGCCAATGACCGAATGTATGTTCAGTTTGTAGAAATTCTCGTAAAGTTATATCCGGCGTATACTCGTATTATGTTTAGTTATAGACTTTATATGGTATAAAGCTTCGAGTATCTTAACCGCAAGATCCTTTTTTATGTGGTCGTGTCTTCTGCATACGTTCGCTTAGAATGCAAGCCGGGTGCTCGGATGAGAAATGTGAGAAATGCATGAGAGAAGTTTTGTAATTTCTTATGGTTTTGAAATTTTATTCACCTCGTTCGACGATGGCCGAGTGGTTTATATCGATTTATCGAATTCAACCGCCACTAATCGATGAAATCGTTCATGTACTCGTTTGTAGATGTGTACGAGGAGAAGCCGACACGATGTAATATGTGGTCCTTTTGAGAGATATAAAACCGCAACGATTGCATTTCACTAACGTGGTATTGATAATGCTCCCAAAAAGTCTATTGTCTCGTATGATTGATGTGGTGTAGTTTAGTATTATTGTGATACGTATTGAAAATTTTGTTGAAAAATCAACGCTCTGTACCAATAAAACGTTGATGAGATAATGTTAATTCTGAATTGAACGATGCTGTATAAGACATGAAGAAAATATAAAAAACTAAAAAATAATTTACCGAAAACAAACCATTAAGGCATTGACAACACCAACACTGTCGTTCTAGTTATTCATGTAGAATCAAGTAACAGAGATGTGAAATGGTTTGGAAGTTTCATCTTTTTAAAACGAAGGATGAGTATCACGTTCACATTTCCCTTTTTGAGATAAACTCATTCAATATGAACCGAAGCCAAAAACTGAGGATTTTCTTTTGGCACTAGGTTTTGTTAAGCTTAAATTTTCAAAAAATATTTCTTTCATTATATGTGTAATCAAAAAATAAAACGGCTGCACTAGTTTTCTCTAAATTTATTGAGGACGCTTTACGTAATGTAGCCATCTTATCGTATCGTTTTTGTAACGTATAATTTTCCAAATGTTATTCGCTACATTTCTCAAGGGTATCGGAGTAATATTACATCGTATTTTCAAACGTTCTACAAACTACAATTCTAATTTTCGACCAGATTAGTACGACGTCTATGGGATTGCACCGTGAGATCATTTTACGAAAAAGCAATCGTCTTTATTTCCCAATGTATTGTTAAATTCATGTTTAAAGTTCATAAACCAAATACATTCAACAATAGTTTCAAGTAGATTTGGGCCCATTAAATTGTACTTTTTTATGTACGATTTCCTTTACTCGATGTATTTTCGTTAATTATTTGGATTATTTTATAAGCAGGTATTTTTATGAATTAAAAATAACTTTATGTTTTTTACGACGTTTTACCTATTACTTAACGGTCGAGGTTTTTCATCAAATGTTATTTCATTTTAGCGGAATTTAATCGGCATCAGTTCAATGAGAATGAAGGCCAAGTGATTAGTATGTGGTACTGCATGAACAGTAAAGCATTTGACTTTTGCAGTTAACCTAAAGCCAGGAAGACAAGGTATAGAAATCACGAAGATATATAAGACCTAAATAACACAATTGAAAGAAAAAATGAACAAAACAACGGACGATGAAAAAAGCGCAAGAAATCGCCGTGTATCTTTGTATTAGATGTTAGAAAAACAGAATGGTGAAAATTCAATCATATTTGCACCAAAGTTGTCGGCATAATATTATATTTACAGGAAAAAAAAAGTTTAATCAAATAACCATTCTCTCCGTTTACATGAATTCTAAGCGCTCAGCTTGCTTAATTTGTAAACTTTCAAAAGAGGAAACTCGGTTGTATCTACATTTAAAATAAGTAAATATTTAATTCATGAATGTGCTAACTAAAAGATTTTACGAACGTTATTGGCATTCTAAAACGAAACTTTTTGGGAAAAGGTCACCTTGAATTTTTAATATTCCATTAATGAATTAGCAGAGCGAATAAATTACGGATATTACTTTCATATTGGTATCTTTATGTTTTGATGGTGGTTCATGTAACCTGTATGATACGTATACGAAATGTACATATGTTGAAGGAATGGTCGCATCAACATACAATTTTATTTGTGCATCGATGTATATTCAGTTGAGATTTTCCTAATGTATTGAAAAATTTTTATTCGCGTTCTGTGGTAAATTTTCATTTAGGTAAGGTCAATCGGGGTAATTGAGAACACTTTTTAAAGTTTTATTACAAATCAATTTCCAAACGTTTATTTAATTTTTAGTTATCAATATTGAACAAATTTAAGTATATCGCTAGAAAGAAGATTGCTTCAGCTACAATTTGTGATAAAGAGAAGTCGGATGCCTTGAAACGTCTGTTCCTCATTATCTCCCCAGTGTGCCCCATTATCCCTGTTGAACTCGGGTAATTGGGAACACCTTATTTTTTTAGTCGAATAAATAGCAGAAATGATCAATAAAGATTACAGAAATGGGTAAAATCAGTGAAATTAATTTAATAAAAAAAAATTAACGCCATTTCGCAGTGTTATCATTGTTTACTGAGGTGAAGCGCGAAATTTCAAGTTGCTCTGATTTTGCTATCTTTTGGAAGCTGAAGCCTCTTAGAGAGAAGTCATTTTTGAAAAAATCGTTGTTTTGAGTTTTGAACCCCACCTCATCCTCAAACGAAGATTATTAATTTCCTTCCGTTAGTAAAATTTATTGACAACTTTGATTTATACAACAAGGAAGTATAAAAATAAGATATTTCGTGAGTTTCAAAATGTATTTTAAATATTCTATCAAACTAACATCAGTAAGAAAAAGTTCTCGGTAGTAGTTTAAAAAAAAAAAGAAAATACAGCTTCGCATTACACATTGAAGCGATACTCATGGGAGAAAATTAAAAGGTATTATTGCCAACTCTCAATTTTACAAAATGTACCGACGCATTCTTTTGTGGAACGAATAAAGCACCTGTATACTAAATGTAGAAGGTGGCACGCAATTAACTTCACTGGAATATATTCAATTCAAGCGTTAATTTCAGGAAAAATTTTGGTTTCCCTCTAATTTTTTAAAACACTCTTAACACTTAATTCTAAAGTGTACCATGATAAAGTTATTTCTACGTACTTAGTACCTACTTGGATTATGGTCAGCCTACGAGGATTCGTAGACTTGTAGTACGAAACGTGTTTGAGCTTTTAGTGGCTTATTGGAAGTTATAGTGAAATGACCAACTTATAGATTTTTTTATCGAAACTGAAAATGCCGAAGTTTCTTTTCTTTAGTAAGCCATCTCTGTATTTAATTGAAGAATGAAACTAAAAGTGCTTCTTTCTTATATTTGCAGGTACATTAAATACGAAAAAAAAAATTCACAGTACGAAAGTAATTTAACATTTATCTAGTCCCTTTCTCTTTTTATTTTGAGAAGTGATTTAAAAAAAACTGAATAAAATGGTTGAATTTAATCTTGAAATATGTTTATGTATTTGTGATGAAGTAATTTCACAATGGTACCATTGCGGAGAGTGTTGAATGTTTAATGATCCATAAATAAGCTACAAAATTTACAAACTTTGTCAAACTTATTGCGTAAAATGACCTAAAATGGTTTGTTTTTCTAGTTTTTTGAGTGGTTAATTTTCTCATACGTGAATTTTGGTTGGCGAAAAATTACTAAAATGTATCGTTTAACGTGACCCCAAATTATCATTAGATAACAAATTTATTAGCTAAACATCAATTTTATCTTTGGTGGTGAAAAACCTAGAAATAGGTATTCAGCTACACATCTACCCACCTAAATTAAATTTGTACATTTATCGAAGATAGATTTTGAACCGGATAAATGTTGCATTTGAATTATGGTTATGTTGCTGTTCGGCGATGTAGAAACGTTTTTACAACGTCGTAGATCATTGTGCGGAAAATTAATAAGTGGCAGGTTTCTGCTGCAATTTATTTTTTCCTTTTTTTCGGGTAATTTTTCTTCGCTATTTTCCGGGTATTAATATTGTTTGTGAGTTTTGCATTTTTAAAATTCTTTGATTGATTCTAAAGCTGATTTTTAGTGAAGTTGCGAATTTTCATTTTATGAACATTGTATGGAGAGTTTCGTGCTAAAAGAGACGGCGATGGTTGTTTCTAATATCAAAGCCATCACCGTATTGACTGATGGAAAGTTGAAGGAAGCGCGTGAAATCGAGTGTTAATAAAATTGCCTAATCGGTACGCCGTGAATACAGAATTGAGTTGTTTGAAAAATGTTGAACATTGCTTCTCACGTATTGAGAAGTCGGTGCGTTGTGTAATAGTGAAAAAACATTTTTGGTCTTGATTACATATTTTGTTTCATATCGAAAAGCTCAAAGCGTTGCGAAATAGGCTCGTAGAAACATAAGGAATGAAATTTACCTAAGTTGTATTTTTTTTTTTTTTTTTCAAATGCATAATGAGTTATACGTTGTAGACTACTCATAAGGAAGAGTAAATCGAGAAAAAGAATAAACATAAAGAATGTACCCCTTGCATCGAGGACGCTTCATTAGGCCATAACATTGTTATCAGGAAAACAACTCGGGACTGCTATCCGAGTTGGAAACCATTTCACTTGATGACAAAGCGCGTTATCAAATCCATTTTGTTTTTCATACCGACAATTCGTAAATAACAAATTTTCCTCGCTAACCGTCTCTACCCCTTCTACCAACTGCTACATTTCACACTGTCAACGAATAAAATATATCATACAGAAAGTTTTCCTGTTGCTGTACTGACGTATCGTTTTCTATATACAATGCCACCAATATACCAAAAATACCACATACACCTACCTGCCTACTTTTCATTCGCTTTTGTTTTCAAATACTAATTGTAGAAATGAGTGGGTTACTGGTGTACACGTATGTTCGAAAACATTATACCGAAAATAAATCTTACAATGATGTTTTGTTACACCCGTGAGCTACAAGCAAACCGTAGAATGGTTTCTGTGTTTTTACCCCGTTCCATTACGTTCTTTGCGAGGTCTAATTTTGTAAACTGAAAAATACTAATATTATTCTTAATGCGAAAGGTGTGTCAACATTCATATCACAATCCCTTTGGTGATATTTCTTTATTTCTTTTCATACAAAAAGATAAACCGTAAATCGAGATTTGACGGGTTTTTCGATCGGAATAATGTATTTTATGCATCAACGATTCGTGCGTAGCTGTATGTCTGTGTATGTTCTCTCAATAAAAAATTTCATTGAAGTTATTTGTAAAATTTCTCGAAAAGACTGCCGATTGGCTTTTTTCTATAAATTTTGTTCACATAGGAAATTTTTTTTTAAAAAAACTTTGTAACCGGATTAAAATCTCTCCAATCTTTCTAATAAACCTATTCAAGATTAAGTAATCACAAATCATTCATATACCGAAATTATAATTCTTGTGGTTACAAGATGCATTAAAGTGGAACATGTACTTACCACATTCGGAGAAAATAAATATCACGCCAAATGACAGATACAAGCTCCATGCTGTTGCCATTTCTGAAATAAGAATACATAATGCGTAAATATTGAAAAAAATTGAAAATTTTCAAAATAGTTGGTCGAGAAAACGTATAAAATCATATTAAGTACGAGGTAGTGAGGAAAGTTCGGCGAAGGAATGTGGTGTAACCACAAAACTTCCTTTAGTATGTTATCTTTACTGCGGATTTCATGTTTTACCTTAAACCACTCTGTATTAGTTTTGTAAACTGATCAAATTGTTATCGTCTGCAATACTATGACGGGTTTAATTCCCGTTTCCGTTTCAGGTTAAACTTTTAAACTCGTGCGTGAATTACAAATTAAGTCAAAACTGAACTTCATTCATAACTTTCATATCTTGTAAGTAGAAAAACAAATCTGGCGTACATGCAAATACATATATCCACATCAGAAGACGAGTAAATTAAAAGCATATGATATGAAAGCAATCCGTTAAATAGAAATTTTACTTTGATTAGGGTATTTTAATTTGATGTAGGTATTTTAGAAACTTCTCTATGCGTGAAATATTTCTTTCAGAACAATTATTATGTTTATTAGTATTTTTTCCCCAAGACTCAAAAAATCAATAATTATTACTTCTTTGTAAAACAATTTTTTCCTTCACGTTTACAGATGTATAAATATGCAACGTACTCTTTTTATTAGAAAATTGATTTTTCTTTACAAATTTATGTCGACGCATAAAAAAAGGAAAGAAAATTATCAACTTCATAAATTCAAAAACAATTTATTGGGTTAATTAAAAGAACCGATATGAGATCGAACTTCCGAGGATATTTTTTCATTTCCAGCACGTAAAGAAAATTCAATATTTTATTATTTACCGAATTTGTTGTTTACTTCACATACGAGTAAGTGTCCGTTCAACTTTGATATTGTAGAATATATGCCTATTGGATGATTTCTTGTAACAGGAAAGCGCAATAAAGAAAATATACCGAACGATGTACCCACTTAACCACTATGTGCACCTCATACCTGAACACATATAAAAATTTACAAAACGTGAAAAGGAATTAAATTAGTTTAACGCTTTAAAAAAAGGAGAAAGTAGAGCAAAATGTTACTAGAGGAATGAACAAGACAAAAAGTGAAGAAATTATTATTTTGGTTTCTGGATGAGATTGATGTTACGCAGAAAACTTATTTTCAACGTTTTTGAAGCGAGAACTCCTTTGCTAGCTCCTAAATTGAAAAAAACGTAACGCGTTATGCGTAACGCTGACGTCACACTACGCTTCCTTTCCTCTTTTCACCACGCGCAGACTCCTTCACCTTTTTTTGGCGCGCGCAGAATTTGTTTGTTGAGGAATGAACTGGTGATTACGCGACCGACCGGCGCTAAACCATCACTCCCCCTCCTTCCTTTTTACTGCGCGCGCATTTGTTCAACTTATTGAAATCTTCTGCTTTCGAATACGCAAACTGCTCTGAGTCTTATTTTTATTCAATTTACATTTATTAAATTTTGAATTGAATTGAATTTATGACGTAACCGTGCGAAAAAGTTCTCATTTCTGTCATGTGTGATGGCGCACCCGATTTTTTATTTTTACTATTATGTTCGGTAAACCTAAACATTGGTTATATTGATATCTAGTTGAAAATTTGTGTACATTCCTTATCACCTAAATATTTCATTACTATCGATTCCATGAATAATTTAGTAAAAGATTTCTAATCAAAAGCAATTGAATTAATTTTTATGCATCGTGAAAATAGTATTATATGAGTAGTACCGTGTTAATAGGAGGTTGAAAAAGTTGAACAGCAGCGAAATATTTAACGCCGCGTTAGTTCGTATTTAGTGTGCAGTTTTCTCGAGCATAATACGATATCACAGCAAAAACGAATGCACTATTGATTTAGAAAAGTAATCCAGGTTTAACAAAGTTGGAGGTATTGAATTATTTTCGTAATTATACTCGTACTCTCTACAGCAGCTTAAAGCTGTAGGTATAATTTTGTTACTTCACAGCATAAGTCCGCTATAGCAGTGTTAAAACTTTATAGGAAGGTTGGTATGATGCGAATTCATCTCCTTATCGAGAAGCACCAAACAGGATCATAATAGTTGCGAAGAATGAATTCGGTACATTTCATTTTAGATAGCTACGATGCTAGGATAGTTTTATCCTTACGATACAGGCTTTTCATACGTGATAAGTAGTAAGCAGTAAGCACTGGTGAAAAACTTCAAAGGATATATTTCATAAATTCATTTACCACAAGACGAAAAATTTAACCAAGGAAAGCGTATAACTGTGTATACTGCCAGTAGCTAATACCTCGTACCCTTACGTTGTTTGATCATGAAATGTCAACATCTTGTTTGAACATCGTGTGGTGTAATGGTATATTGTGAGTCTTATTAATATTTATGACTTGTTAAGGCAACGCGCTTCTAACTAAATTCATTAATACCTTTGCTACGAATTCTATAATGAATTAAGTTTTCAATAAAGCTTGATTTTTCAATTATTCCGTTGATCTCTAAGGAGTATTACTGAAACTAAGACATTGTTTACGAGACGATAATTTTCACGAGTCGTACAATCTCGTACCTAGTCAGTTTTTTATTACATCCGTTACCGAAATTCATCGTTTTCGGATACGTTGACATTTCTTTTCATCGTTATTTTTTTATCCTTTTGATTCTAAATGAACTACAGCGCACCAATATTATAAAAATACATTTTCGTAGGTATTATTTCCAAATATATTTTTATAATAAATAAATTTAGAGGCATTCTTAAATCGTGATGAGGTATTCATCTATTCAAAACATATCTCAATTCAATATTGAATATGGCGTTCTAGAAAAACGAATTTCTTGTCAATAAAAATGGCGAACGTCTTACAACAATTGGATGTTTCCAACGGTCAATGTATAAGTGTAAAAATGTATCCTAAATATCGTGATAAACGTATCAGTCTGTTAACTTCAACGACCTTTACACGTTTACACGTCTCCAACGGTCCCTTGAGCTTTCACATGTCAATGTTTAAATCGAAACAAGTGCGAAAAAAATGCTTCGGATTTTCATTGATGTGAAAATGATTTGAAAGAAAACCCAATTATTGGTAGTAGATGTTTTTTCTTTAACGTGATTTGCTGCAAAAAAAAAACATGAAATACGTTGAATTTTTGGTACACATGAATTTATAATTTGAAATATCGAAATAATGCTAATTGCTACGAATATTTCACATTTGTCTCTTTATATCATGTTCCATATCCTTTTTCGCCATAGGGGTTTCATTTTGGCAGGTATTTATGCACTGTGTGAAACGCGTTGATTGAATCGTTTAAATGTGTAGTATTTGTTGCGAATTAATAAGCGTGTATGGTTGATAACTCGCGTGCTGATGACGAATAAAGACATTTATAAGTTTTAATGCATAACGAAATTACTTGTTAACAAATTTTTACATATGTTTTTTAATTGAATAACGCTACGTACGTGAATAATAACGCATTGATGCATTAAATTAATTGATGCTCGTATCAGCGAAACAGACAAGTATAAAAATTACTCCATTAAATTTCCTGCTTCTATGTATTTCCCTTCGTTTACGAGTAAGTACATCAAATTTCACTTCGTCAATTTGTTTCTCGTTTTCTGTCCAATAAAATGAAAACCACGGTAGCTCTTGATTTTAAATGCAGCGCAATTCGAACGCCAGCATGCGGTGAAAAATGCTTTTAAAACGGATTATAAAACCATAGCCAAAGCAGCAATTCGTACGTACTAATCGTATTTCGAGTATTTTCGCCTCTTATATAAATTAAACCACATACGTAGTGCAACATTGTAAAGTTGCCATATCTTTTGTGATATCATTATGAGTTCGTGTTCTCGACAGTTTGGTAATTCGTAACGATAGGAAAACACCGAATGTATGTACATTATAAATTTTAATTACGTTATTCGGCTATTTATAGCGGTATAAAGTTCCATTATTAAATTCATCCGTGAAGCCTGAGACGTTATGTGAGTAACATTTTTTCCGAACCACCGAGATATGAATTGTTCGCTTTAAAATACTCGAAAACAAGGTTCAAATGGAGGATTGTTGAAAATCACTAGTTGGAAATAATCCAACAACTAAAATGAGGTTCCTTAACTACAAAAAAAATCGTTATTTTCAACTGCGTTGTCGTTAGAAAAATGAATGCGAGTATGAGGGGAAAAAAAAGAAAAATCTGCAGAAGAAGTAGTATTAAAGGCTCACACTGCAGCAGATGAGTCATGTTTATCACCTTTCTCATTCCGTGGTGCTGGTTCAAGTGCTGATCCGTTTCGACGTTGTTTAATTCAAATATTAAGCTTCGATGGTTAATGTTATAATATGTACTTCGTACATAATGTAACGTAGTTTGTCGTTGGTATTTGAGAAGTGAGATTGCGAAGTTAGAAGTGAAATAAAATTTCGCAATTTCCTTCGTGCAATGGTACCTTATATATTATTCAAAACGGATTGAATTACTTGATAAATGTCTCTCACGCATTTTTTGCGGCATTTCCAAATCACAAAAAAAATATAGATGGGTAATGTAAAATAACAACGCTCACAGCTCATTTCAATGGGTACAAATTTAAAACGCTTTTTTCCAAGTTATCTTCTTATTTAATACAAATTTGTTTGACGTTTTCATATTTTTTAGCGTTTATTTTTCCGTACACCTGGTAAAGTTTGCATAATATTGGCTCCTTTTAACACGTAGATATGCCAAATAAAAAAGTTTTATTTTACTATCTATTGAAAATGATATTCACTTGGTTCAAAACTACGAAAGGAAAAAAAATTCATTTCTTTTTTCCCATTTTATTTTTCAGCTGAATATATTTTTTTCTAAATAAATGTGAAATACTTATTACCATGCGTATTGAACAATTGATCTATTGTTTAAAAACTCTTTCACGAATTGTTCACTGAACTCAGACGCACACTTTGCAGCTGAGCAAGACTCAGCTGACTAATTTTTATTTACTTTTTACCTTCATGTTTTCCACTTCCTCTTATTTTTTATCTTTCTTATGAAAACTATTTTACTATTACTTTTAATTATGTACTTTTTAAATCTTACAGTTTTTTAAATATTACTCTTCACGCTTCTTCGAAATTTTACATTTATTTGAATACCTTGCATAAATAATTACGTGTTTTAACATTAACGACAGCGGCGGCAAAACAATCATATCGACAATGGCGGCGAAACGACCCTTATTTAAGGTGGCGGCGAAACGACCCAATGACGTTTTTCCGCGGCGGCAAAACATTCATGGCGAAATGTGCGCGACAAATCGTGCGCAGCAAAACAGACGGCTACCGCTGTCGCTGTCGTTTACTTCATATTACAACATTTAAGTAACGCACATAAACAGGGCATGTTGGCAATTAAAAATCGCTCTATTGCTTTTTACGATGTAAAATTACAGTGTCGCGTTTCTCAAGCCGAGATAACAACGTCGAGGTAATGGCAATTTATCGTTTAAAAAAGATTAATTTATACTACAGCTTGATTATACTAAAAAGCGTACGAGTACAATGTGAGCTTTTTAAGTGTCCAAAACCGACTTATTTTATCACATCGGTCTACTTTTCCATTTGTGCGTATTTCATTGCTGTTTAAATTTATTCGCCGATCTAATGTAATGTATTCTCTAACGAGAATTATTGGTAAATAGTAAAAAGCAGTTAATTGCAAATTATTACTATTATTTTGTACGGCTTTGTCGAGTTATAAAAAATTCAGATGGTGCAATTTGGTATCTCCACCTACGTACTATGTATCTAGAGCGTTATACGTATTTTCGAGTCAACGTTTTCCTTTTTTTTCAATAGCGACACGGGCACGCGTGAAATTGCGGTACTTTTATATCGAGTGAGTGTTCACGGATTACGAAACAAGGTGTGCGAAAACCGTGAGTTCGAAACGTGTCAGTAGCTAATTCAGACGTACCAAATTTTGCTACACATTAGAACACCGAAACAAAAGCAAACAAGTAAAGCTCCTCTACTGTTTAATTAACGTTTCATAAACGTCGAATTATTGACCTCTTGGAAAGATCTCTAATGAAGTCATGGTGTAAGTGTGCCTAATGCTAACCAAAATTCAGCATGTTGTACGTAATCAAAAACCCTTCTTTGAATTTACCGTTATCTTATTAATGGTTACGAGTCAATAACACTTCCTTATTTGTATTTACATTTGAAGTTCACAACGACCACGTCGCTTTTGTATTTAGTTGGATATCTCTTGACAAAATCTTCGTTTTTGCGCAGATATCATCTGGGATATTCGTGTTTTCTGGTGTTTTCACGTTTCGTAATAAAGGTTGTGAGCTTTGGTCCAATTTTTTTTTCTCGTGAACAATAGGCAGGTGTATGAAATATCAACAAATGAATTGGCACTTTGTTCAAACTTTAACATAATTCTTCATTTTTATTTAAACTGTATAAAGTGTGAATAACCATACGTGAAAATAAATCCTTCCAACTTAAGAAAATGACTGAAAAATCGTTCTAATGAATGCGCTGTCTGTATCCTTTCAAAATGAACTTCATAATCTGTTTTATATATACTATAAGGAAGCATATATGTATATCAAAGAAATTGAACTTTATTAATATCTCGAAAGATAATAAGAATCACTGTCAGATTAAAAGTGATAAATCATCATAAAATGGAATTTAATATCTTGACAGCTTTTTATGTGTTATTTCAACGTTTTATTCATCACTCTGAATGCTATATTTTACAACATTTTGTATAAGTTATAAAGGAGATTAATCTTTTAGGGTTACTGCTCATCGATGTGCATGTGTATAAGCCTACGCAGCCATGAATACTTCATGATCATCGTTCACATTCATCGTTACTACTTTATATTTACTTTATACTTGAAATGAATACATTTTATGCGAACGTATATATGCTCGGGCGTATTTTTCGCCATATTTCATTTCATACTATTCTTAATGATTCTTGTGTTCCAAAATGTTGGAAATATTGCACAATTAGAAAGGCCCCTTTCAAAATATATTTTCCCCAGTGATAAAAGGTGCAAAATTTTTTCTAAAAAATATGGAATACGTTTTCAGTTGTTTTAAAAGTCAAGGTTCGTGTAGTAGATAGATAGATATGGGCACTCCCTGTTTCCATACCTTACCAGTTTTCTTCTGGTTATAAATTAACTACAAAGTATTTATTTTTGCTTTCAGATATCTTGTCTTTTGTTTTTCTTGTTTCCAAATGTCTAAATTGAAGAGTACGTTCGTATCCCCCACTTACGTTTGTACAGAGGTATGTATGAGTATCTTGTGATTGATATACTTTGCGTGAGTAAGTTTCGCGAGAACTGCGATTAAGACGGGATTACGGGTATAGTAGGTTGCATAACCAATTTTTGCAAGAAAAAGCACCAAAGTCTTTGTAACTCCCCTGGAAAATTAAAATTGTGGCACATCGCTCTATAGGACAAACAAGTGTACGTTTTAGCATATCATATCAAAAAAGTGTCCCATTTGATCAACAACTAAACTTTCAAGTCCGACGAAGCATTCGAGGACAATGAAAATAAATGTTTAAAGGTGTTCAGATTCCTGAAAGCATCCGAAAGTTTCAATTTAATTTAATTTATTTTGTTTTTTGTACTTCTGCTTCGTTATATTTTGATTTAATCGTCAATTGTTATTTTGTTTTTTCTTGGACGCTAAGACCGACGACTTCGGGCGATTTTTGTTGTTGTTGAAGTTGTAAGATCTTAGAAACCCCGAAATAAGGTCCTGTAACTTGAACTTTTCGATATAACATTCTTAAACGTATACTTATTTGTCCGATAGAGCGATAATCAGCAATTACAATTTTCCCGAGCCGTTATTGGGATTTTAGTGTTTTTTTCTGAAAAAGTGGTTATGCAACCGACTACACCCGCAGTCCCTTCTTGCGCAAAGTTTAAATTCGCAAGAAAAGAAATTAATGACCTCTTGAGGAACATTTTTGTCGGTAATACATATTTGTCGTAATGAATAATTTTTTTGAAAAACGCATATTTATGAAGGTACGAGGAAAAAACTCGTCGGCGAAATTAATTTCACGCTCTGAAGAACGAAGGCATCGCGGCGTATTAAACATTAAGAGGAAAAGGTATCGATGATACGATAAGTCATCCAGGTAGTGGGTTAAGGGAGTATAACTTAATCATCTAGAAAACTACTCCTTGTAAGAGGACCTACTAAGCTGCTTGTCTACTACTTACAGCACAGAGTGCGGTACAGTTGTTGAAGCCTTAGTGGATGAAAGTCTTCCAAATCTTGATTAGTCATCAAAATTGAGATTCGGTTTTCAAAAAAAAAAACACCATAAAATATGCTGGAAGGGTTTGAAAGATAATGCGAGGAAATATTAAAATGTTGATCTGCGATTGTTAAATGATTATCAGGATACGGAATTGGGGCATTTTTCTCAAATGTTGCTGTATTATGCTGACCGTTACAGAAACTTTGCTTCGTTTTATTTATAAATGCTATATCGGCGCAAAACTAAATCTAACATAAAATTTGAAATGAAAAATCAAAATGACCGCACCACTGTGGCATCAAGCGAAAAACAAGTAGAATCATCATACTAGGTATCCTACGATCGTTTAAATAGCCCACAAGGCCAAATAAAACGCTCAAGTTTCAAAGTTGGAATATTTAGATAAGCGGCGTATGATTTAAAACGAATGTATATACTATACTTCCCTCTTGAACCGCTAAGTTTATAATGTGTACATTATAAGTATTAGCTTTTAAGTTAACCAACCGCCTGCATCTTGGAAAATTACTTGTGTGTTTATGTGTCATGAAATTCTCTTTAGATGTTTCTTTTTATATTCCATTTTGTAACAATGCAGTGCGTGATAAATCAAATTTTCCGAGGGAAAAAGTTTTAACGAAGGTTTAGGTAGATAACTAGGTATGCTACGCGATGAAATAATGGTTGAAAATTTGTCAATCTTTTTAAAACTTATTTATCACGTCGTTTGTGTACATATTATTCCTTTAATTATAGATTCTTGCATAACAAGTATCGAGATTTTAATTAAACTAATAACAATTTTTATATTAAAGCTGTTTCACACTTCAACTTTATGCTAAATGAAACTTTATAATTTTATCTAGAAACTTTGACTTTAATGATACATCCTGTAAACTTTTAAAAATAATAATAAAAAGACACTCTTAGCTTTGAAAAAAGGAGTAAAACTTGTTATTCAGAGGTAATATTTTCGAAATATCAACTTTTTTTTTTAGATTTCAGTAATTGTGTACCTAGTACCTACCGATGTAAATAATTTCAGCTTTCGTAATTCTTTTAAAGTTTTCTCATTAAATTTTTGTAGGTTTATGTATTCAAATTGAATAAAAAGACGCAATGTTCGGTTTTTTTTTGGTCGAAAGTTTTTTTTTTCATTTTTCTAAAACAGAAAAAAAACGTTTTCCGGTGTATTACCTATTTATGCCAATTTTTTTGATATTTTAATCAGTCATATTTAAAATCACTGTGATTTGCGCCATTTCGTATTTTAGGTTGATTAAGTTATCAAATGTGGAGATGTCGCTGGGCAATAGCATAGATGGCTAGTATGCTTACCAGATCGTTAAATTACTTATTATCTAATGATGTTTAGTCTTTCGCTCTAAAAAGCTTAAGTACGATTCTCGTAAGCTTTTCAAATGTTTTACCAACGTGCTTTATCGAAATTCCCTTTTAGTGTTTTTCCCCCGCGAATTGTAACATTTGTCATCGAAATTCATTGAAAATTCCGGTACGTAGAACTAGAAAGTGGATATCTAATCTATTAATTGATCCGTTTGAAACTAAAACGACCTACTTTATTCCTCTTTTAATACATGATGTCTATTGAATATTAACCCCGTTTCAATTTGTGGTATTTTGCATTTATTGACTTGTTTGCCATTTTTTATCGTAAGTTGGATGGAGATTCATATAATTACAAAAATTTTGCACGATTGATAGTCATTTTTTGGTATATTAAATTATATTTCTTCGATGAAAGAAACACGATTTCCATTGTTTTGCTACTCATATTGCTAAAAATTCATTGAATATTGGTAGGAAAAAAATTCATTAGATATTGTTGCGTAAATTCGAGATTATTTCGGACCGTAGGCACATTAAAAGGAAAATTTAATGTTGAATACATAGTTTGAAATGTAATAAAAGCGCGCTGCCGTGGTTTCAATGTTATTAAAGTTTTAATACATTTTCTCTGGCATTTTGAACTAGTATAATTTATTTTTCTTGACAATCTTGCAGCAATGTTTAAACGATATTTGTGTAGTATTTTTACCCACAACTTGATGTATCCATTTGAAATTAAATACGAGAGCACAAATTGTTCGAATTTTTGGGGTGTTTACTCTTTACCTCTTCTGGTCTGACAGTCTCTTAAAATTTGTAGATTTCTAATGAGATGAAACTTTTTTTTTTAAATTGCTACATGTTCATAGGCCTGTAAAAGGATTAGATAGACATATATCGAGTAGGAATTTGTACAAAATTTGTTTCATCATGTATTACGCATTGTGCTATCAGTAAAAAATATGTTAATGTTGACTTTTTTCACAATTGAATCTCTTTAAAATCAAACTTGTTGCTAATATCTAACGCCTTTCAAAATTTCTCTCATGAAATATTTGCAGATTAAATAATCCTGTTTGGTTCCATTAGCTCATCTTACTTTGTACTTTTCGTTGTACGATAGGTAAATATATTTTGTTATTTTTGTGCCTTTTTCTTTTTTTTTATAGAATTACTTTGATGTTTTTATTACTTTTACTTTTACGACTTTGAAAGTAATTTTTTTTATGTCTTTGTTTTACTGTCACCTTACAACTAATGCCTAGTCCAATTTTACTGATGTGACAGGAAACTGAAGATCAACTAAAATTTTTTCAATTTTGCAACGAAAATCCTTATTTGATTACAAATAGTGGTTACTCAATAAAAAAGTAAATACTTATCGCGTTTTATGAAGTCTATGTGAGTAGGTAGGCAGGTATATTTTTATAGACTGCGCGCTTGAAATTTGTTTACTTTTTTTTAAATAAAACAATTATTTGATAAAACTTTGGGCGAATTTGTACCTATTATAAAATAGTAATAATCTCATGCGAAATGTGGGTATATCGTATGTAACATGATTGAAAAAAATTCATCTACCTATGGCATCCAAGTGAAACTCTCATCTTGACTTGATCATGAATAAACATGTTTTTTTTTCGTCACACAGGTGTATTGATGGCGGACGATTCAAAAATACCTTTGAAGAATTTGTATTACGGTTTGAAATATGCTAAACGGAATCGGTATAGGAAATACATTTTTCTCACTTGGTCAACACACACGACTTGCTGAACAATGCAACAAATTCTTGTAAAGAGGCTAAAGACAGGTAGGTACATATTTTGCGAGGTTTCAAATTCTAAAGAGTATGGTAACTAGGTTATTTTATAAACGATCGTACCGTTATAGCACCTTTTTACGTGCTCATAGAATTTCAAATTGAACCTTGTCTATTCGGACGGTTAGATATTATGCCAAACGAAAGGATTTTCCTCGATAAATAGTTTGTGTCTGGTATTGTGGATGGTGCTGTCGGAGCGTCGACCACATAAGTGTCAACTCTTTATGATACATTGTAAACTGCTTTTTGTATACCTATAAGTGAAATTCCTCTCATTGTGACGCAGCGCAATCAAATTTTTATTTATTATTTTTTCTTCTCCAAGGAAACCATATAGGTCCTGGGACATATTACATACTGTATAAAATATTTGTTTATGCGTAGGAAGTACGATTAGCATATAATTGTTTTTTTGCCTCTTTTTCATTTCGGTAATGCACATTCGTACATACGAGTTAAAATATAAACTTCCCAAGAAAGTAACAGATCACAGTTGGAGTGAAAGGTTTATCTTTGCGGTTAGTTTGTTCATTTAACCCCTAATTCATGTTTATTTCGAAATTCCAAAGTAGGTAAACGCTCAACGTTAACGGTTATTAAGCCTACTGAATCAATGGTGTTTAAAATATTCATCAGATAGTAAAGTTGAGGAATGAATTAGCTGCGATTTTTGTTCATCATTGAATTCTCAACCGGTGAATTTCATTATTTTGAATACGTTAATATTGATAAATTTAAACAGCCTAATCAGATTTTAGGATTTTTTCTACTGGGTATTTAAAAAATGCTTTTTTCATTTATTTTTTTTAGTTGTAAAAGTTGATTTTTGATGCCTCGAATTATTATTTCAACAGAAGAAATGTGAAAAAAAAAAAATACAAAATTCCTTCACTTTTTCGCATGTAAAAATTGTCGATGTAGTATTCTCGCAATTCATCATCAGCTTTTCCGAATTCTTGTTTTTCCCCCAAAAATATGGATAAAATCAAATGAACTTAATGCGAATTACTTCTACTAGTTTGTCATCGTATTACATCAGCGAAATGGAGCTGAATTATGAAACGAACTGAAACGTTGCAAAAATATCATAAAAAGAGAAGGTACCTTACGTTGAAAAAATTCACGAAACGGAATGATACTAAAGTTTCGCATTATTATTGGTATTTCAGTTATTTGTTACAAACATGGAAACGATGTTAATCTCATTGTCAGCAAGATGTGTCATTCATACCTAATCAATGTAACTTAATTTCATTTCCCGCTCATGATATCAGCGTCTAACGTTATTTCTTTTATTTCCATTTCATCTCATTTTACAAATGAACGTATCTATGTTTCAACGCGGGGATTTTTGATTTATTTCATCATTTTTTAATAACGTTGACGATGTCAACTTTCACAAAAAATTGTCACAGTGATCAAAGTCAAAAATGGATTAGTCGATGACTTGAAATTACAAAGCGATTGTGGTTGCTCAACAACGAAACGTTGTTTATATTGTCATCTTGTAGATAAGTCCACATATGAACATTCTTGATGAGTGATGAAGTCTATTTCGTGGTGGGAGTTGAAAAAAGAGCTTCCATAACGATAATCAAGTGAGACAATGAGTACATAGTAAATGGCCGATGGAAGTATAAGACCGTGAAGTGTTTCATAAAGACCTTACGTTTGGTAAAATCGTGAGCTGAAAGCAAAAGAGTACAAAGGCAAACTTTTATCATTAAAGGATAAAATAGGGGCGAGACGGTGCCCCGCTTTGAGTACTGCCTGAAGAGGTGCTGTTCGCACGCCAACTCGCGATAAAGAATTACAGCGAGGCCTATTAACTTTGTAAACAACTTTCGTCATGTGAAACTTTACACACATACAGTTTTCTTACCATCTAATGCCATAAACGATAAACATTCGCGTGAAACATCGTCTTACCTTATTTTACTCTATTGTTTGCACAAATTGTGTGTATAATAGATGTAATAAGATTCGCGCCTACCGGCAAATTATTCTGCGAAGAATGTGTAATTAATTTGTGAACAAATTATACGTCATCAACACCCGGGAACTGTTCATTTGCTAATGGAAAAAAATCATTTCTTGACCTTGAATATTTCAACCTTTCTCAATTGATGTTTCATAATCGAATTCGTTCGTAGAATTATCAAAGCATTTGGTATTCACGTGTTGTATTTGGCGACAGTGTGTTGCGAAGGTGTAAATCTTGTAACCCGTTTGATTATTTCTACTCAAATTTTACTTTTTGAATGTTGAAAACGCTATGTTTATTTCAAGGGAATACGTTAGACATATTAAGATGGGACTACGGGTATAGTGGGTTGCATAACCAATTTTTGCAAGAAAAAGCACTGAAATCTCTGTAATTGCCCGGGAAAATTAAAATTGTGGAATATCGCTCTATAGGACAAAAAAGTGCTTGCTTTAGGATATCATATCAAAAAATCGTTCTATTTGATCCACAAATGAAATTGTAGGATCATAGAAATCTCAAAATAAGTTCCTGTAACTTCGATTTTTTATAAAATCGATCAATATTTTGATATAATATTTTCAAACGTATATTTATTTGTCCGATAGAGCGATAATCAGCAATTACAATTTTCCCAAGCAGTTACAGGGATTTTAGTGCTTTTTCCTGCAAAAATCGGTTATGCAATCCAGTATACCCGTAGTCCCGTCTTGATTGTAATAAAGACGAAAACAATTCTCACTTTTCAAACCTTTCTTACCATTCGAAATTGCGCTTGTCCCAGTTGACGCATATCTTTCAACAAAATAACGACTTTAATTTAGAGAAAAATTTATTGACAAAAGGGACATTTCTCTCGGCGTAACACGCCGTGCTATTCTAGGAAAACGAAAAGAAATCAAAACTGTATTTACGGAAATAGTAATGTCTATGGGGAAATGAGAAAAATTTACATATTTATTTTCTTGGTTTTAACACATGTAACGAAAATATCGCCTCAAGTGAAACTCCAAAATTTGAAATTACCACTTTAAACCCCAATTTATGACTGTGAACCTCTTGCATGGTATCTTTTTCATATTTGAGTAGGTGCAAGCTATATGAGAATTTTTAACGGGTGTTGTTCTTTTCAATTACTACGTGTAGTTTTATCTTACCTCGTGTGAGGTGTTTTTATATTGTTTAAAATTTTTTATATTTTTATATGAATTTTAGATGTAGCCTAATAATGTGATTAAAAATTTATTTCCATGCAACAACGTGGTGACATTCTTAAAAACCTTTCTCAATATTTCGAGCAATTTTACGTGAAAAACTTTACTGTGCATATACCTATCTAATACTGAACAAAACATCGGTATGGCGATGCTTTAACGTACGTTTTAAGCGCAGGTACGATCCCTGTTGACAAACGACATGTATACAAAACCAATAAAAAAACACGGACGTTTTCGTTTTCCAAATAAAATAGAATAAAGTTACAGAATGTAATCAAATTTAAACGATTTAATGCCGTCATTTTATTTACATTAACTATCGAAATAAAATTTTTACCGTTTAGCGCTCCTTTTTATCGTTTAATCATGGCTGCTTTTCGCACCGTACTTCATACATAATAATATTAACCCCCTTCGCGACGAGGATTTTTGCAAAACTCGAAAGCACCTCAGTCGTATACATTTAGTAAAAATATTCCCGCGTAATGCTCGACACCGAATGCAATTGGATTTATTGAAAACTCTAAACGGTTATTTTTGTAAACATTTCATCCGTTGAAAGGTAATCAAATTTTCGTTTCAAGTGTTTACCACTAAATTTAACGTATAAAAAGATTTAACGATTTTGAATAAAAAAAAAATGTATTCAAACGCGTGCTTGCGCATAGCTATCGATTTACTAAACAAAAATGTGTACTTTTCATCGACAAGAATAAAATGACAAAGTTCACCTTAATTTAACTATCTTGAGGAGATTCGTGAAAAAGTATTGGAATATCTAGCTGTTGTTTTGCATGTTATGTACAAGTTGTATGTAATGAATTACTAGGAAGTACCCATGTAATATATGTGTAAAAATATGTACCTACTTAATACTTATATCATCGTCTATAATCGAAACATTATTTTCAATTTTTTTCCTCGATTTTTTTATTAGGTGTAGTATTGTGGGTATAATATAGACTAATAATAAGTGAGCCACAAAGAAATCGTTAAATGAGTTAATAAGAACTATTTAAGAAAGAAAAATCCTGGTTGATAGGTCTCCAGACGCTAATTTTTGAAAATGCAAGTTTTTACTTTTTAGCCCCGTTTTTAGATCATGAGTTACGAAAAAACTTACGGAAGGTTTAAAGTACCTACGCGAATTCTTGGCAAAATTTATAATCCTATTTTATCATGTTCAACTTAAAAATAGATTAAAAATTTTGACGAATAGAATTTAACTCTTGATCCCTTGGTATGCTAGTACTAGATTTTAAAATCACATCAAATTCGAGTTATTACTTCAGCAATTAAAAATCACAAAAGTACTCACCATTTAAAAAACCCATCTCGGAGACATTCTAAATTTGTTAGCGCTTTCGTGTATTGCTCTTCAAATCACCGGACACAATCTGAAAATACAGAATTTATTTAATTTGATGGCTAATTAAATTTGTAAGTCATCTTTTGCTACAAAACAATTTATTTCCTTTATAAAATGAGTTTTTCTTGAAGGGGAAAAAATCAAAAACACATTCAACGTTTACGTAATTATATAAATAAATCCGAAACGCGTTTTTGTTTCGGGAAATCTGTTCAATAAAATCTTTCGCGAAGTTCTCATTTTTTCGACTGGGTATAGCGTAACGGTTAGATGAAAAAACAGACTTTTCAGAAATTGGTAACTAATTCAAAAAGAAAAAAAAAGGACAAATGAAAAAGAATAACTTGAAAAGAAATATTCTCCGCGATATGGCTTGGCCTTTTTTTTGAAAACGTACCTACGTCCACAATAACACGGTTTTATTTTTCAATTCAGATGTTTCTTTCTTTTTGAAGTAGGAAGGTCAGGTACAAGTATAGTGGATCAGTATTAGAAAAATTCAGGTGATGGAATCTGTTTTTCAGTTTTTTTTTCACGGAGTTTTGCGTCATCACTCGTCAAGTCGTCATTTTTCTTTTATGTATTACTATAAAATGTATTCGCGTTACCTATGAAATACGGAAGATGGAAGATGAGATTACATTCATATTTCACTTAATCAATAGTACTTTGGATCGATTACTTTACGTATGTAAATTACTTTATATTTTATGATTGAGTTTTTTTTCGAGTATCTTTAGTACACGTATAATATAGATATAAAATGATTTCTTGTTGAATACTTATTTTATAAAAAAATACGTAATAATAATTGAATAAGACATCGTGAATCCTTGAGATTCGCTGACAAGTTTGGTTAAATTATATGCATTACCAGACTGAAATTTCATTTTTGCATTAAAAATATTCAAAGTTGGTAGATATAGGTAGATAGGTTATACGTATTGTTGGGTAATCGATGAATTTCGCGTATTGTCCTTTTCTGAGTATGAAATTATTTCTATTAATAATAGACATTATCTACATTATCTATTTACTTACATATGTACATGTAAATTATGAAAAAAGCAAACCCAAGTTAACGGAGGAAGCAGTGTTCATTTATTATGATATTTTAGATTTTACGAATAAAACTAAACATATGTCTTTAGTCACATTGTAAACCTTTTTTTTTTCACGTTTTCTAAAGCAACATGAAGCTTTCAAAAACTTTATAAAAGTTTAGTGCATAGTAGTCATAAAGAATACACTGATATATTATAGAAGGTGACAGGTTTCAGAAATTGTAAAGAAAACACGTCAGCCATGGTATAAAGATACAGTATTCTGTGAACGAGTTTTAAGACTTTTTCCAGCATAGATTGGGAAATAGTTATTCCTCGCCAAATCTCACTGCTGAAAAACAACTCTCGACTAATGGCTTGAAAAGATACAGTAACACCTTAACAAATAATGGCTGGGTTGTTCTTTATGTCAATGGTCATTCATTTTTAATATACTCACTCGTAATTTTTTCCTCAATTCTTATCAGTTTATCTGAAGATGGTAGATGGTTTGATATTTCACATTACTCAGTGCATTTTTCTGTCTAAATTTATTACACGAGTCATGCATAAAGATTCATTCTGAAGATTGAAAAATGTATTTGTATAAAGGGTTTCACACTTTTAAGGTAAATATCTTCCAGCGCGCATTTCCATTGCAACAAAGAACGAACTACCGAGCGTACAATTAGTAATAAATGTTTCCATTGAGAATTATTATTCATTAAGATTAATTCTGAAAATTATCTAATTTTCTAACTAGATTAAAAAGTTTACTTTAACCCACCTTACAACAAAGAGTTGTTGACTTTGATGAGAAATCGGACCTGCTTTGATTCTACACGAAAAACGAAAATGAATATAATAAAATCTGTTTTTTACGAATATTAAAATTATATTGGCCAAAATTTTTCGAAAAAGAAGATACCATGAATTGACTAGGTACAATCAAAACAGGGTGTTTGTAATGTATACGTGTGATTATGTTACAATAACTAATTAGTAATGAGTTCAGAATGTCACTATTAAAACGTACCTATTGTGTATAGGTAGCCGATTATTGTCGCAGAAATTATCATCTCCTATTTATCATTATTTTTCAGTATGAACTAAGGGCTGACAATTTCGAGCAATAGTATAAATTACAAACAAAGGGTATCTGTTTTGAAGTATCCCCATTGATTTAGTGATGCATTTCGTCACCGCTACACACTTTGCTGTGTAATATAATAATGCTAAGATTAGATTTCAATAGGTATCGGGTAGAAGTACGTAGTACATAGACGTACTAAGTACTACGTGATTCGTGTGTGAACCACGTTCCTTTGAAGTAGTCATTTCACTAGATTATCGTCCAGAATTCGTTAAAGTAACACACGAGTGTCAATAGAACTTTTGAATGTGAAAATAAAAAAGTACCGAGTTTTGAAATGTGTTTGTTGCAGTTTATTTTTAAATTTTTTAGGACTACAAATAGTCAAATTGAACAAAAGAGCTGCATTTTTGTGCATTTAATCTATCTGATGCATGTTTTGTTTTTCTTTTCTTCTATAAAGAACAATGAACTGTAATTTTTATTTGAGTAATGTGACAAATTTATTAGAAAGTTAAATTATATTTTTTATGATTTTTTTTTAAATTTTCCTCTGGCCTCTGCATTAAACGATAGTAGCCTGTGTATGATTTACTGAGAAGTGAACCAAAAATTGAGTAAAAATCAGAGCTTTTTAAGAGGGGAATACGAGTATAGCGGGTTGCATAACTAATTTTTGCAAGAAAGAGCACTGAAATCCTTGTAACTGCCCGGGAAAATTAAAATTGTGGAATATCGCTCTATAGGACAAACAAGTGTACGTATTAGGATATCATATCAAAAAATTTTCCCATTTGATCAATAACTGAAGTGTAGGATCTTAAAAACCTTAAAATAAGGTCCTATAACTTCGATTTCTTATAAAATCGAGCAATATTTTAATATAATATTTTCAAACGTACACTTATTTGTCTTTTTCCCGAGCAGCTACAGGAATTTTAGTGTTTTTTTTTGTAAAAATTGGTTATGCAACCCACTACACCCGTAGTCCCGTCTTAAACATGACAATAAATAATTTTGAAGCCTTCTAGAATGGTTCATGGTACATAACATAAATCCTTTTCCATAGGTACAACTTTTAACGCTACTGTTTGTATACCTATAATGTCTTAACGTAAGACTGAAGAAAAAAAGAAATAAACTTCAAAAACTTTTATGATGAAAACTTAAAGCATTGTTGAAAGAAATAGTCAACTTTTTCTCTCTGAAAGATAACGGCAGAAATCTGATTAAAATTCTTGTTACTATCACTGACACCACTTCCTGCGTTCATTTGTACCCCTCAATCAGTTTTACCTATACATGTAAGGTTTCCTTTTTTTTCCTATGAGAAAAAAAAATCGTCCAAAATTTCTCTCGTAGGTACTATACATTTGTGCTATTTGGGAGATGCGTTCACGCGGAAAATTCTTGGCAGAGTTGTTATTTCAAATGCTAATTTTCAACGTGCATATAACGTGTTATATCTTCCCCCGGTGGAGTAGGAGAAATTGTGACGGATATGATTTTTTCCCGTGACAATAAAATTTTTCATTTTACATAGGATCGCGTTACGAGCCACCCAATATTTTATGATTTGATTTTAAAAATCACGTTAGAAATTACATTCACGAATTATTATGATTTTGAAATTAATCTATATAGTTTATTAGCTCTGACATTTAATGTGCCAAAAATTATATTAGATTTAATTTTAAACGATTTAAGTAAAATTTTTCATTCTTCAAATTTATAAGTCTCGTTCGTCTTGAAAATAATTACCTCTTAATTTAGAAGAATATGTCAAGTTATACATATTTTCGTGTGAAATATTATCAAAATCGTAGAAAACATGAAACATCGTTGATCTCGATCATGCTTATAATAATTTTGTAAATTACGAATGAAAACAATTTATCACTAAGTATATTGAAAAACGTTACATCCATATTATTAGCAGCGGGACTAATAGTGAAAATTTTTCACATTCTGAATAGTACAGTTCTTTCTTGAATGCTGAAACTTTTAAATTAAATTCGGAATGACGCGCTTTCTACTCGTGCTGCCTAATGTCTTATCTTTAAAAAGTTCTATAAATATTTTCGCTTAAAGCTGGAAATTTCGCTCCTAGGTATTCGAGCGTATTTGTGATTTAATACTTTAGTAGAATTTCACTTTGGATTTTAGTCCTCGGATAAGGAATTTTTCGATTTTTTTCTCATCTGTTTTCCTCTTTATTCCGCTTAATATTGAAGACTTATAATAAAGCGATAAAATTATTTTCAATGATGGAAAACAATGTTGTTATTCGAAGTTTTTAGCAAACAAAATCTCACAGCAAAACTACTTCATTTTATTAAAATTAAATCATCAGTTTTATAAAAATATTATTCAAATTATAAAGCGTGACGTCGATAATTTAAAACAATTATATTTTTTGCTTTAAAACACATAAATTACGCTTTATATGGAGTGTTCACGATATAGAAAATTGTCGGCTTATTCGGATGTGATTTTGTGCGAAAAATAGAGAAAAAGGGTTTTCTTTTAGTTTCTAAAAAAGAACATAACAAATCATTATTGTAGCATGAAATATAGCATCATCTAGCTTAGTATCGTTGGAATAATTTTTAGTGTTGTTTTTTTGGTGTTTTTTCCCCTTTTGTTCATGTGTTCATGTTATGTGTTTTTCATTGAAGCGAACACACGTATTGGCAATAATTTACTACTTCGAGGCTGTTTTAATTTTCTCACACAAAGGTATCATTTTCTCATCAAGCCCTGGGATACTTAGTATGTTTTCCTCGTAACAAATATGATTTCATCGCAACGCATTAAAGATGCGTTAAATTTTTTGTAGTTTGGTGAAAATATGGTTTATATTTACTTTTTCGTATTGGCAAATTATCTTTGTAATTAGTAGGTCATCATTTGAAAAAAGGTGTCTGTTTGTGTAGGAAAAATCATCAAATGCATTTTTTTTAAAAAGACATAATGCGTTCCAAACTTCTAAAAAAATGCCTTGTCGTAAATGAGAAATTTTTTAATTTTTTGTTTTATTTTATTTCGATAACAAGATCATTTTCGCTGTTTAATTTATGCTTGAAAATGAGATTATTGAAAGAAATGGAGAAGAAACGAGACTGCCGAAAAAAGCAAAAAAATTAATATGTAAATCGAGGGAAATTCACCTTGTTATTTGTCAGGATATTTATTTAGTAATATAGTTTTCAAAGATTTTATCATCATTGCATAAGCTTTTCTTTTTCTTTACCTGAAATACGCGATAAATAAAAATTTATAACGTAGGAAACAATATCCGGAACTCACGGTCGATTGACGTTGACCCTCGTCTTTCATTTTCTTACGGTGCAGTCGTTCAAGGATTACCTTCGTTGGTAGTTTTTGCTTTTCCTTTTCCACGAGGAGAAGTTTATATTTACGATAATTTCGTTGATTTTATTTTCCAACTGGAGAAATGTTTCGCTTAAAAATTACTCTTGGTATGGATTTTTAATGTTGCAATTTTTATGGTTCGTTTATGATTTTTTTTTTCTGTTTGACCTTTGAAAAAAGTAAGCGAATTTGATAAAGGGCATATTTTTTTGATCAGCTTGTGACGAACGGAAGAGGAGTACTTTTAAAGATACTTTTGTTAAATCTTTAATGCTCGAACGATATCGAACAATATCAGAGACGTAGGTATTTAAAGTTATGCTTTTGTTTTTTGAGAAATAATAAGGCGAAAAAAATACGTTACGGATTCGTTGGTCTTTTTTTTCGTTTTGCTAGAAACTCCAGGGAGTTTGAGAGAGTTGGAGGAAAACCCTAGGTTATTACCGATGGTTTAACTCGAGACGTTTTAATTTCACTCAAGAAGAATTTTTAATCTATTCGAAGAACTCGTTATTTTTCTCTTAAGCCTTCGTACTTTGTTTCTTTTTATTTTTCTTGATCTTTTTTTCTTGTGAAACGAAACGAAAAATAAAAAAAAGTCGATGTTAATAGAAAATATTTTCGAGATGGTTTGGGTTTTTTTCTTAAATTTTATCGTTTACAAAGCTCGAAACTTTATGATGTTTTACCGCGTAAAATGTGTTTATGAAGTGACCAAAGGAAAATCTCGCGAAGGATTTTCGAGTGAGGCGGGACAGCAGGACGAATATGAGATCCTCTCATAAGATCTCGCTATTTAAAACGTTATTCGACTCTCGCCCATCTTTTCCGTAGGATGAAAAATACGATCGTTATTCCAAATTTTTTTTTTTAGAAAATGAAAAATAACTTTTTCTAAACAAAAAATGGCTAATCTTTGGTATACTCACTTGCCAAGATTACAATTCATTCATAAAACATGCATTGCTTGAAGATTAAAAATTAGTTATATTATCCTAATGAAGTGTTTTGTCATCTAATACCGTCTGTTTTGAATAAGCATGATTTGTATTCATTTAAGTAGTTAAATTAGGTTCAATAATTGTCTCGAGAAGGTATGAGACACTTCGGTGTGTTGATTACTCTTGTAATGTTTTTCTAAAGTATTGATAATTTATTTATTATCGCAATTAGTGGTAAGTCATATGTTCACAAAAACTTGAAAATTATTCGATTTAAAATAAATTGTACAATTTATGATATAGTAACGTGTGTAAAGTTATGCATACATTGCAGAATCTTGGTATAATCGAGGCTTTCTCGAAATGTGCTACAGAAACGTGGTTAATGGTGTCATCATTAGGCCTCAAGTTTTGTAGCATCTTGACGCAATAACGCGAGTTTTCTCGTGGATAAAATAGAATCGTTCTTCATGTTTGTTCTCTCTTAATTCGATGATGTTTGTCAGTTGAGGTGCATCGTGTTTTGTAAACAAAAATGTAATTGTGTTAGAAAATTCGATAAAAAGGGTATAATGTTTCAACAAATAGCCGCATTGGTTACTTTCATTCTTTGATTCGCAAGTACCCATGAAAGTAGATACATGTTCTTTTTGTTATCTTTTGGTCTCATTTTAGATAAATCTAATTTATTATCTTAAATTGAATTACTTACAAATATCATATTTCTAGGCGTATAGAAGTCCTATTATATTACTACGTATATTATCTGAGAAAGAAAAATGTGGTGCTGGGTATTTTTTTTAGCTCAAGTGGCATTACTGACACTAACATTTTACAGGAAACGAAAATTTTTTGGTTAAATTTTCTCATTAACGTGCCACCATTTTTACAGTTTATAATTGATACGATGAGAAGTTTTTAAAATTGTAACAATTTTATTAAAGTTGAAAGCGTGATTTTGCTTTATGAGCAGGGTTTGTTTTTTTTCGAAAAAGATCAACGCAAAGGCATACAAAAGAAATTGGAATAATGAAACAAAATACCTACCAAGTACTTAAGCTACCCACGAATTTGGCTATTATCCACCTGTACATGTTTTATGTATGTACGTGTTCATTTGAGAAAAAATATTTAACAAACTCCTTTTGGTTTCTGTTAATAGAGGCATAGAGCGACCTCCAAATACGCTGACGTTGAAATACCACACAACTTAAGACATAAGTTTTTAAATTTATTGCTCGGCTTTATAAAACCGACATTACTGTATGGGCGTGAATGCAATGGTCAACCACGAAAAGGAGTAAAGAAACATTATTTGTGTAAGGTCAATTCTTGAAAAAGAGAAATGTACATTAAAGGTCTTTGTTTAAAAAAAAAATACTAGGTATACCTATTTAAGTTATACGTCACCTACGTATTTCAATTGAATGGAGATTATCGCAGTTCGAAGATGAGATTACTGGTATAGTGGATTGCATAACTAATTTTTGCATGAAACAGCGCTAAAATTCCTAATGTGGAGAAATAAGTAAAAGTTGAAAAATATTGTATCAAAAAATCGCTCAATTTTATAAAAAATGAAGTTACAAGACCTCATTTTGAGGTTTATAAGATCCTACAACTTCAATTGGTGATCAAATGGGACAATTTTTTGATATGATATCCTAATACGTACACTTGTTTGTCCTATAGAACGATATTCCACAAGTTTAATTTTCTCGGGCAGGTACTGGAATTTTTGTGCTTTTTCCTGCAGAAATAGGTTATGCATCCTACTAAACCCGTAGTCCCGTGTTAATGTAATTTTGTAATTTTCTGTTTTTTCCTGGTTCAATTTTCTTACATGGAATACTCGCACAAGCCAGATAAATATTACGATATGTGGCGATTTAAATGAGATTGAAGACGAAAACGTATAATATTTAGTATCCCATATATTTGATTGTAGGCAACAATTTCGTTTTGTACAAAGAATAAACATGAAAGAAAAATAAACGATAAAATCGGCTGGAAATCCCACGAGAGTATCTGACGACGAATATTGTTGGCAAGAAAATATACATCTGAATTTTTACGTTAGTCAATTATATTTTGCGGCACTAGCGAGAAGAAAAAGTAAGACCAAGTAAAGAAACATAAATGCGAATACGATAACAAAACTCACTGCTCGTGGGTAATTGAATTTTTAGTGAAATTTTGCGAGTAGAAAAAAAAACGGCGAACATGAAACTCGATGCTAACCCAAATAACTTTGAAATTTGAAAGATACTCAGCCTCTCTGAAAAAAAAAACTGTTTTCTTAAGAAATGAATATGCGAAAGATAAGCCCAAACACGTTTCACCCTTTTTATTAAGTTACCAAAAGATACTTTGTTGGTAGTATATCATCAAACTTGTTTTTTATACCTTGTTAATTTGAATTCTATAGTTGAAGATGAATAAAAAATTCATATTTGTTATAATTTTGTTAGCAGGATAGATGATGCATCATTCTAATGATATAAAATTAAAAAAGTGTGTAAATCTATCAACAGTTGAGCAATGGAAAAACGTACGTCTACGTAAATACATCTAGTCCACCTACTTAATTGAAAATCAAAAGTCTGAAAATGTGGTATACCGTATGAATACGTTAACATAATTTTTCAATAAAAATTTTTCCTTATACTGTTATCGTGTAGCGAGTTAATAAGTTAGTTGCCCCATAAATCAACTATTTCTATGTATACTGTATGAAAGTATGTTTTCATAGTATATTTTCATCAAAAGTTGTTCAAGGTACCTGCGGATTTTTTATAAGTTGGTATATTTTTTGCGTGCTGGAAAATACTCGACAAAACGAACATTGTGGTTGACGAAGAAAAGAAAATATTCTCGTTGCGTACGAGAAAAGAGGGAAAAGCCACAATAAACACGAGCCAACTTACCACCTAGAGAATACCTTATTAGTATTCCTGTTCTTTCGACACTTTCATATATCGAACTTCCCCTAAGGAAGGAAATTCGCTAATACCTGAAAATCTCTGAAAATTTTCTTTTTATACGCAACCTTTACTCGATGGGACTTACTGTGCGTATAACTTTATTTGTATGTTTTTGTTGCGTCATTGCCCATCGTTCCACAAAGCGTATAGCGTGTGACAGCCATCGTAGTGATAGATTACCGTTATTCGCCGCTCTATTCTTTGTCCTCTTTTACTTTTAGTCGCGTTTTTCTCTAACCAAGCGGCGACAATAAAAGAAGACGAAGCTGTGGGTATTGTCCACTTTGGCTTCATTGCGTCTTTACCCTTCTGACGACTTTTCTCTTATTCGTGAAAGCCTTTTCGTTTTATGTTTTCCAGTAGGTTATATTCGTATTTTTAATATGTTCATAGGCGGAGAGGACACAAATATATAGTCACCGATAGCAAGTGATATCGACCATTATTATGACGTTGGAATTCGGATATTGAAATGGTATTTTTATAGTTTATTGACTAACTTAATTACGTTGTTGAGAATGAGGTGTGAAAATATGGACGTTCTTTTTATTCACGAGCAATATGATCGAATAATGTTCAATGATTAGATATTATTTGAATAATGCTGGTCTACGTTGCCTAAAAAAAATTTCTAAATTTCGCCACGGATTTGAGGATTTATGGACATTGAAAATTACTGTTTATCTGATACCTTGTTATGACGATCAAATGACGCAAATTTTTGAGAGGAGAATTGTTTTCATTTAGAATTCAAGTATATGGAGTGTTAGTATTAGATTTTGGGAATTAGTGAGGAATTAGTGTGAACTAGTGAGTTGTCACCGAGGTTGATAGGAATTTTGGGTTCGGCTCAGGCGTCATCATGTTAAACGCGAACGCTTTATAAATCACTTTAAAGGTTAAGTATCCTATTTCAGCAGATAAGACTGAAGTTAGTGTCAACCAGGTCTACGCTTTTTTGTTGGTAAAACTTTTTCAATTGTTTATACGTAACAACGAGCGAACTTCTTAGGGAAAGTTTTAAAGTAAAAAGTTGGTGAATAAATTGATATCAATATGTTTATTTTGCTGAAAGTTAAAAATATAAATCTTGCGCTTTTCTACGGTAACAAGCTTATATAAAGATTCGCGTTCTACATTTTGCTACCCGATCCATGCGCTCGTCTACTTTACAGGAAGCTTAAAGCATAACGTATACGCAAAATATTGCTCTATAAGCTTGACAAAAGCAAAGAAATATCTAAATGTTTCTAATAATGCTTTGTGCTTTTTTCTATCTTATATTCTACAAATACGCTAATACGATTGATTCATTCGTCTCCCATCGTTGGTTCAATAAAAAATATTAAGCTCGAAATCACTTCTTTAGGAAGAGAAAAAAATCGGGCTTAGGTGGAAACGTAGAACAGTTTTCATTTCTGTAAAAAAGTGAGTAAGGTTTTTCGTAAATTTATTACAATCCATGTAACGAGTTGATTAGATTGGATCACCTGTCATAACTTCAATAAATATTAGATATTTTGGTAAGAGTCACGCAAATGAAACAGAAAATTCCTTGAAAAAAAATCAACTGATTCTGCGTAAAAATGAAAATTTTGAAGCATCGAAAATAAGTTCTCGTTTTTTATGAACACGTGTGGTGAAGTTCACTGAACAGATGAACAAAACGTAATGAATTGAGTAAGAATTGATCGAGTCCGATAAACTTGAGCAGTTGTATTGTGTTGGTTGTTCTATATGTTCAACTGTGTGAGTACGATTGTGTGAAAAAGTGGTTCAATTCCAAGAAATGTAATTTCTCAGAATGAAAAAAGAAATAAATACTATTTAAAGTTATTTCGTTCTTCACTTGAAACTGGTTTAAGTATTTACTCGTAAAAAACGCATCTGCCTGTTTTTACAGCGGAATATTGCACAATTATTGAAGTGTTATCAAAACGAAGATTTTTTTATTTTGCATAGCTATTTACATCATTAATATCGAGCATAACCCCGGAAAATTCTTTTTTCAAAAATATGAATTTGACTTTATTAAGCATATTTTTGGATTTACGTTGTATTGACTTGAATTGATAAAAAAAAAGACAAAATGTTGATAGTGCGATGCAAAATCTACCCTACACCAAATATAGGAAGTTGCTAGAATATCCAGTTGCTCCTTGGTATTTGCTTCATTTTACCTTCGTTACTGTGGAAATGTTACGAATATGCTTTGTTGGATCTATCGAAGGATAATTTACAAGCACAATTTTTCACGCAGGAGAAACTTTCCCGGTGCGATAAACGTTGAATTATTTTGAAAAATGTTGTCATGAAATTTCACAACGTTTGTTATCCATTAACGAAAAGACAAGTTCGCGTCGTCGTTGTCGTTTGTCGTATGAAACCGTTTTTTCTCCCTTTTGTGATGGTCGTCTTGCTATATTTTACTTTAAACGGTTGAAAACACAAAAGAACTATAGGAAGTTTTAACGTCTTACTGACGGTAATTTACGCGTTAGATTTAATACAAATGTAGCTTGGAAAAGCTTTGTAACAGCATTTACACATTTTAGTTGTTGATAAAGGAAGTATAGCGGTATGGGAATATACGTTTAACTACATATTTACTTGCATGAGTGTGAAAGTATTTGAAAAGCTGCGATAAATATGCGAAGAGAAGACGTGCGCAGCGTTGAATCGACTCGGTAGACTGGAAACTTAAAGAAAATAGATACCTATAGTTACCTACATATGCTTAAATGAAGAACGAAAGGTACGTCATTGAAGGGTGAGTGGCAAAAGGTATTGTTGTGTTTTGGTATACCAAAACTTAGCAGGCGTATTTGGCAGCGTTTCAATTTGCTGGTGACTCAATTACTTTCGCTCGTCGTTTAAGTTGAATTTTAATATCATTCAACTTTACGAAGCATAAAAGATCTGTTGAAACTGAACAAAACTGATGAGAGATTTTAGTGAATAATTGCGAAGATTTATGTGCACGAGGGGAAAATTCAGAAAAATAATGAAAATGCAGTAAATAATTTTTTTCAAAGATTTTATTACCTTTTGATCACGTTCTGTTATAGGTATGATTCAACGACTCAAGTGTTATCACTTGCTCAAAGGCGAATTTTTAACCCGTTGCCTCCACACATGTGACAAATGTCATATACTGATTTATTTTCGTTGCGTTGCGCTTTAGATAGACGTGACTTGGTGGTGACCTCACCATACCTGTTCTCTATTGCAAAACCTCCCTTCTTGCCTGTTGAGCATACCACCTACTTATTTATTTGAAGGGGTAAACATTTTCACATTTTGCTTTTGAATTTTTAGCGTTTCATTCCTACGCTGCCAATCAACCGGAATACAGCGTGAATCCCATGTAAAAAGCCAATTGAATTCACCGCAGCCAATTTAACGTAAGTAACCACATTCTGTAAAATTTGCAAAAGTGGACAGAGTCCGTTTTGGAATTTAGCTCCTCATATAAACAAAGAAGTTCCATAAAATCATTACCTCAAAAATTGGAAAAAAGTGTGACATTAGTGACATGTGTGGAGACGACGCTTTGGAACTAAAACGTAGAGGCCAAAAGTTAAGCGTGATTTTCAATGTGTACCTACAAGAAACACATGGTCATCAGGTGCGACGAAGTGTCAAGTACTTAAAAAGCGCAGATTAATCGTAGCGAAATAATTCGTAGATTACGTAATATCTCAAGTTGATGGTAAATTTGAACGCTTCGTTTTTGAAATATCGAACTCGAAATTTGTTACGAAACGTTATTTTATTTGATTTAACGATAACTTAACTTGATATGCGAGCATGTAATTTGATAGCTTAGCTATGCACAAAGCACGATACGTTCATGAATGGATTACATTTCGAAAATGTGGCATTCCTTTGAAAATTAAAGTAATTTGACAAACACATCGCAAAAACATACGTATTCCTTGGTACATATGTAAACATGTACAATATTGTACAATGTACATCTGCTTAGCAACAAAAGACTGTGCTGACTTGTCGTTAAATTTTATTTAGGAAACTTCGCTCTGTGTGGTAAATTTGTTAAAAATTTTGATTATAACAAATGGGTATTATTTTCAACGTAAACTTAAATAAAGTAGGCATCAAATCGGAGCCGTTGGGAGGCTCAAACAAAGAAAAAAGACGACAAAAAATTCACTGCAGTATTACTAACTATACCTATTAGAACTTACACTAGGATGGAGAAGAAAACAGTGAAAAAAGAGATAAAAACAATACGTCTTTTAATTTAAAGGTTAACAGAGGAAAATCCAGTGAAAAATCGTATATCAACAAGACTTTAATACGTTCTTTGAAAATGCTAAAAATTTTCCACTAAGTGAGTTAAGGCAGTTAGCGGAAGCATAATTCAACGTAAATATATCGAGGAGCTTTTTGCTATGTTGCAGTAGCGTTTTTTAACTACCTCGGGAAAAGAATGGTATAGACCTTTTAAAAAGGTGGCGAGAAATATAACTGCTGAGAATCGGTTGAATACAGAAAACTTTTCAAACTCATAAGTCAAACTAAGTATAACTTTTAAAGGTATAACGAACTAAGTTCTCAATGTGGCATATATTCATTACTCTTTTCTGTATACTGGTGTGTCGGAAAGTAATTACATAAATGTTTCGAAATTCTGGAGTTTTTCTCCTCTGCTTTTCAGAGGTTCTGCAAGGACATCGTTGTATGACGTATATGATCGTCGGAATTTCACGTTTGTAACCTTTACGGAGGCCTGTTTGATTGAAATTAACAAACTTTTCGTCTGTCGAAGTCTCTGTCTTGTTACTCATTCGTATTTGAATTTGTTTTTAACATTTATATACGAAGCCTGGAGACTTCTTGTGCGCGAGTTTTGACGTTAACTTTTCGTAACGTGACATGATTTTGCTTTCGAAACGCAACGTATAACTTTGTCGCTCCTCAGGTCTTGTTTCATGCATTTCAATCCTGCTCGTATACACCTTAGGTACCTGTGTAATGCGTGTGTGTAAATTTCATGCGAATTATATTAGACTTGGTGACAAGGTGGTAGTCGTATAAGGGATGATTAATTGCGCAAACGTTTCTCTAGTTTATCGAATTAGATTGTGTTGTGTGAGTTTGATCGAATAAAATGTTTAATAACATTACCTGTCATTATAGACCGCGGGTACACGTAATTAGATTCGGTTTACCTGTAACACAGAAATGCATAAACATATAATATCAAAAGTCTACATTCTTTTACGGTTGGTTATAAAAGCTAATTACATGAATTGAAGGAACTAATAAAACTCAATCTCAAAGAATACGTTCTCAACACCCGATAAGTAGCTTTTGTTTATGCCGAAATGAATTAAAGGCGAAAGCACAGCCCGTTCTTGTCAAACACTTTTTTTATACGCTTGACAGTGGCACTTGACGACATTGCAATCGTACTTAACGCGAAGTTTGCTTTAAAATGTAAATCATCGTAGAATGTAAATTTAAATAAGATGTTTAAAAATGTACTTATAGGTGACGTTGTACGAGTTAGAGCAGGCGACACGCATTTTTTTTTCTTTTTTCATTAAAAACACGAGAAATGAAAATTGCTTAAAAACCCGTTTATAGAATAAGTAAATACCGAAGAAAAAAAAAAGGAAATTTAATGAATAAATAATACGTATCAACTGTCGAAACGTAGACAATGCTTAAAATTTTTTTCCAAGATAATGGATGGTCGAAGATGAGTTTTTTTTTGGAGCGTTTTTCGAAATGATAGGATTTCTGGTGGAAATAAGACGAAGGTTATGCGGATACCGCAGCTTAAGTAAAGAGAGGTAGCTTAGAAACACGATACGGTCGCAGAGGTAAAAAGTGTCGGCAGGCTTGGTTATAATTCCACGTTTCTTGGTCAACTTACCGAATGATGAGACACTTTACTCCACCCAGGACTTGTCTAAACGAAATTTATTACCTTCTTGTCATTCGCATTTACTTAAACTCGATGCCAGCGTTACCTCTATCTTAGCCTTGGTCGTTTATAAACCCTTTTATAAATGAAGTTCTCGATATGAATTTTACATCAAAAGTGTATAATCCTGGTACACCACGAAATTGAGCGCATTTTGTTGACGATGTAGAACTGTCATGGCTGATACAACATTTTTTTCCTTAAATCTTGTACTTATTGCTTTCTGATTAAAGGTAAACAAATAGGTACAATATATCCTAAGTGATAGGTAATTGAAAATTTTTACTGATATTGAAGATATGCAGATAGTATCTACACATCAAAAAGTGTTCAAAAAATTTTTTTTCATAGTAAAGTTTCGCTTAAAAAGAAAAAAAGGTGCAAAACATATTACACGGGCGCGAATGTTTTTCTACATATCTGAGGAATTTAGCCGAAACTTTTTTTTTTTCAAGGTTATTAAATGTCATGCAAGTTTTTCTATTTACTTGTAATTTATTAAACACACTACGCACTATTAATTATTTAATTTTCTAATAAATTTTCGTATAATAAAAGCTAATACGCGGTTTATTTAGATGAAATTAATTTCATTGCAGATGAGCGAAAAAGCAGACGCTTTGTGTAAACTAAAGCCGACATAAATTAGCATAATAATAGGTCATGAAAGTGAGAAAATAAGTGTTATCTTTAACGGGTAATTGTGTTTATTTTCATACATGTATACGACGAAGGCATGCCTTTTGTTTTCCAAAAGCCAACCTGATGTATACTCATGTTTAGTGTACGTTATGTACTTCTACTTACTTATCACACCAAGTTATAATAATATCGAATTCGCTACTGTCAGAGTACTTTCGTGCCTAATTATGATGCTTTTAAAAATGTCGAGTAAGAGTTGAATTTAACAAAGTAGAGAATTATTTTCACGGCAAATGAGACAATTCATTGCTAGCTTTCATCTTCATTCCCCAACGAGAAAAATCGGAAAAGAGATCGTAGTACCTACACCTGTACTTGCTGTTGAAAAAAAGATGCATCCGAGTTCACCAGGAAATTTTACTAGAAGAATTTACCTACTTGTAATAACATATTTTATTTTTGTTGAAAAAAAAACGAGGTAGAAAACATTAAAAAGAAATAAGTAATTTTAAATGCAAAACGCGTAATCGATGGTTGATAATTTCAAGCACTACGGCCTTTTCTTCTTTCTTTTCTTTTTGTAGGTTCGTCGGTGAAAACGATAAAAATGCTTAAATAGAATATTCAACGTTGGGAAAATTCAAGTAAAAAATAACAGATGATACCATTAAATTAATTCAATCTTAAAAAAACTGCAAAAGAAAAATAATTTGAATTCTTCGTTTGTGACCTTTTCGTCGCGGCGCGATGGGAACTATTTACAACGTGAAAAATAGTAATAGATTTGGCACTTTTATTTATTTTTTGTCGACAAAAAACCTTTGTAAACGGTTTCTCAATAGGTTGGATATTCTTGTCGAAAAAATTTTTTGCCTTAGGGTATTCTATTTTTATGTAATTGTATGGAAAAGTACCAAGAAAGGAACTTAAAGGCAATAAATGATAAGTTTTCGGCTTTGTGTATGTATACACACTGCTGCGAAATCATTTTCGTTGATGTTTCAATGAAAATGATGGCTTTAAAAACCTAAATAAACATAGGATATGTATTTTTGTGTAAACTCTACAAAACGAATTGATTAATATTAAAATTCTTTTGTCAGAATATCTAGAAAAAAAGCCTTCGTTACTCGGTGACATTTAAAATGAACGAAGTAAAAAAAAACTGTAGGTATATGGAAAAACGTTAACGTTGTATATTTTCAATAAATTACTCGTATAATATCAATCATACAGTTGAAGGGATTGTCGACCGGTGTAATGCCGAACCGTAAAACAACAGCTATAGATCAATGTTCGATCAGAAATTTTTAATTAAAAATTCAAAAGCTAAAACCTGCAAGTTAATAAAATTGTAAATTACATCGAAAACCCATATTTTTCGGTATTAGCATTTTAGCAAATATTGCTCAACCAAGTAGACGTTAGTTTCAATAAAAATAACGACGGAAAAACTTAGTTTTTTTTTTCTCAATCAATGAAACTTTGAATAGATATGGTTTTGACAATTTCGAATTTACTGGGAGATATTATGACCTGTGTTTGCGACATTTTCAGGAAATTTTGACGAAAACGGCCGCTCATTCGTTAATCTTAAATTACGACGAGTAATGAATCTGCAAATGAAATCCTAGAGGAGTAGTAAGCCTACGGCAAACATCATTTTCAGGAGTTAAACGTTTTGGTTTTTGGTATTGTCAGAGAAATTGAGAAAATTTGTCAACTATTACTTTTGATGCGTTACTTTACATTAAATAAATTGTAGTTATAGATATATAACTTATGTTCAAATTTGTACTTCGAGTACTTTTAAATCTATTTATCGAAATAAATTCTAAAAATAATTTTTTTGAAAGACTTTAAAATAACCAAAAGCCGAATCATAGCGAAGTATCTTTCTTGGGATGCATAGAAAAAATGAGTGAAGTAATACAGATGTCCCATATCAAAGGTGGACCTTCATCTTTACATAAGTGTGATGTCCGCGATCAGACAGGTAAGCCCATTTTAATCACATTCAAATTTAATAATATACATGATTATTGATACTAATTTTTTCCCCATAAAAGGAAGTATAACGTTGAATACTTAGAAAGACCATTTTGATGAAACAATTGGAGATGTTATGAGGATTACCAAAGTTAATGTATCAATGTTTAGAAGTAACAAAGAAGTTACTTTTACTAAAAGATCGGCAGTAAGTAAAGATGATATGGAAGAGGGAAAAAAATTGAAAACATGGTAAGTAATAATGTTTAGATGTTTATGTACCATTCATTATATTATTCAAATTTGTTTTCAGGATATTACAGAACGAAAATATGACACCCAATAATAATAACAGAATCAGTATTAATGAAATACCGCAAAATTTGGAAAATGACGACGTTTCCATGATGACGATTTGTATAGCTATCGAAGATCCTCCCGAAAATACAAATATTTCAACGAAGTATAGCTTGATTGATAAATCAGGTAAGTACAAAATAAATAACTTAACTATACATAATATACATAATTTACATAAATTAAGATCAAATTGAATTTCAATTTACCATAAATACGAAAATTTTTATACAGCTATCATCAAGCTTAGTACTTGGAATAAAAATCCGAAGATGGAGATCGGAGAGGTGTATATAGTCGATAAATTTAGGACAGGGGAGTACAGAGGAGGGTATTACATCACTGCGGGCGTATCTACCACAGTAGTACGCCAAGAGGAGCAGGAAATGAAGAACTGGTAAGTCAATTAATAAAATATACTCATTTATTGCACTAAATAAACCGATATATATTTGTTTCAGGTACCAAGAAAAAGACTTATCACAAATCAATGATTTATCGAGTTTCAACTAAGTAAGTACCAGAAAGAGAAGTAAGGAATTCCTGATTCCTGATTGACATCGAAAATGATATTGAGGAGACCAAAAAAAAAATCAAAAAGTTACAAAACCGATTAAGACGATATGAATGGGAGTTGGAAAACACGATTAATCAATAAAAAAAAATTAAAAAAACGAATTCTGTTTTTTATTTTTTTAATGAAAAATCAGAATTCGTTTATTTTAATTTTCTGTTATGTATATATTTACTTACTTTTTTACAAAAATAAAAATTATGAAATATTAATCATGAATAACTTAGGGTTGGGCCGCGAAGCGGCTAGGGGCAAAGCCCCTAGTAAGTTGAAAAAAACAACAGAACGAAAAAAATCGTAATGGCATAACGACGATTTTCCAAGATAAGACCCAATTAATTAAATTTACTTTTCCACACGAACGCGTAGTGCCAGTAACACAAATCTATACCTACACAGAGAACGATAGAAGGGGATTAAAATGTTATCGTATGGCAAATTCCCAGTTGGTTTGAGCTTACACAATTTCAGGATTTCCCGCGATTACCTTTGCATATAGGACGACGGCTACGTACGTACAACATGGAGAGTTGCACCAGTTAGAAAATACAGCCTCACAACCATACCAATTACTATTTGGGTACACTTTGGGGAAATTTCATTAAATATAAAGTTTTAAACTTAAATCACCTGTAATAGCTTCGTATACATCAGGGATTCCCAATTAATGCTATCGTTAAAAGTACTTTTCCTTAATTATAGGTAAATTTAGTTTGAGAATATTAACGCTTGTTAAGCGTGCCGGTTGGCGATTAATACGCGCACACATGAAGCCCTTTTTTGTCATCGTGCCAATGTGAGCATGCTAATACTTACCACAAGCATAACGAACTTCTCAATTAGCCTATCGGAAATCTTGTTAAAAGAATGACTTGTAATAGATATTGTAATAATTATAGTCCGCTTAAAAATTGAAATAGAAAAATGTCGAAATTGTGGGGTATGTTTGGAAATACTAATCGCAAGTAGTGTTTTCCTCCTCCTGAAAATGATTTAAAGTACTCACAATTTTAATTTTCCCGGGAAGTTACAGGGATTTTAGTGCTTTTTCCTGCAAAAATTGGTTATGCAACCCACTATACCCATGGTCCCATCTTAAAAAAGTAATTCATTTTTTTTTTACTGGACATTTTTTGATGAGAAAAACTAACACATTCATTTTTTTAGACTTTTAATGAATTGGAATTAAATGAGATGAATGTTTTTTTTGAGCTTATTAGGAAGCTGAGTAAAAAACTCCAAGTTGCATTTTTTACTTTGAAATGATATCACGTTTTAATAATGCCTACCGCTTACTTTCGCAAATAAATTGGTTTTTGAAATATTACGAGTAATTTTATTCTTTAACTGTTTTATAATTTCTTGGCTCGCTTTTTAGAATTTATACAAACTAATTACACACCTTGAATAATTTCAACATTTGTCAGATTTAATTGTGTACGAGTTGTATTTAAAATGCATCTGTTGCGAGTAAATAGCGTCAAAGAAAGCACGTTTGTATTTTTTATCCGTCATGATAAATGACGTTGGCGTGAAGCGTGTTAGTGACAAAAATGTACACTTTTTAGGTACCTAAGCTCCGTTGAGAAAACGGGACGTCGCTTTGAGACTTTTTAGCATTTTTTCGCAGCTTTTCCGCTACCCATTTAATTGTACCTTGATAGTTGATTTGATATAGCTGATAGGAACAGTTCGTGTTGTCAGGTGTTTTGATTTAATTGCGCGAATGTTTAAAATTTTCAAGTTGGATAGTTGAAGTTTAGCTGCTGGAAATGAGTTTGTAAGTAGTATTAAATAATTTTTTTCTTTGTCGGCTGATTTTCGAAATTTTTTGAGGCATTTTGCCATTATAATTTGAGAAGATTACAAGTAAGATATTATAATGAAGTTTTTGTGGGTACACAATTGTATTAATGTAGTTTTGAAATATAGCCTGGAAACTTTCTTCTTCGGTGTTATACCTCATACTGTGATAATGTTAGTAAAATGTATCCACCAGACTGTCATGTAATGCTTATTAAGTAAGTATCTATTTCATCATGTTGGTATGCGATTCATCGCCCCAAGTATGAAATTCATGCAATGTTAATTTATGTATCTTGTAAACCTGTTAAAGAGCACCTATTTTATTTATTTCACACAGCTGGTAAATTTTTCAAAGGTGGAGAAGGGAACAAAACCGTCAAAAATGTTGATTAGAATTTAAAAAATTTCCAACCAACGTTCTATTTTCAACTTTTAATGGGTTGCATTAACAATTTTTGCAGGAAAAAACAATAAAATCCCTGTAACTGCTCGGGAAAAACGTAAGTTTAAAAATATTATATCAAAAAATTGCACAATTTTATGAAAAATTAAACTTACAGGACCTTATTTTGAGGTTTCTAAGATCCTGCAGCTTCGGTTGTCAATCAAATGGAACAATTTTTTGATATGATATCCTAAATCATACACTTGTTTGTCCAATAGAGGGATATTCCACAATTTTAATTTTCCTGGTCAGATACAGGGATTTTAGTGCTTTTTCCTGCAAGAATTGATTATGCAATTTACTATACCCGTCGTCCCATCTTGAACTATGTCAATTCACCGGCTATCTTGATCCTGCTATGATACTCGTGTAAAGAAAACTTCAAAACATAGATTGAATCGTTGTTAAATTGCCAAACAAAAATAAATCTCTGCTACTAAGATCAAATGAAATATAAAATTGAACGATAATCGTGCACCCTTATAACATTATTCTAAATATAAATATCGAGGGGAGGGGGAGATGTAAGTATATTTATTCGCTTCTTTAAAAAATTAAAATCCATACCTACGTCGAATACACTGATGAAAAACAAGCAACAGAAATAAAATGACAATGTGGCGCGCGAGAATCCTTATAACGAGTAATTTGTCAAGGTAATTAAGCAAAAGAAAAAGAGAAAAGTTTTTTATACGTTGGAAAAGTGATTCGGAAAACGAACACTAATGGAATAGTAGGCCACTAACGGTTAAAGTAAAAGCTGAGGCTAATTCAAACTTCGGTAATAATCGCATTTACTTCTAAAAAACGCCCGCCGTTTCAACTTATCCTAAGCCAAAGTATATTCACTTTCTGAAATGTGTACGTCGCACAAATAATACAAAACGATTTTCTTTTATGTTCATATCGTTGGTAACGAACTTACAGCAGGGTTTTTATAACCAACAATAAAAATATCTTCTTGGAATACAGTAACATAAGTTCACAACGTGTTTCAACGCTATATCTGCTAACATTAAGATACTTATCCTGTAACATTATTTATTTGTTCTTAGTCGTTACATTTAATGATTTCCCTTTTATAAGTTTTATTTTTATTTAATATAAAAAATAATAATTGTTGCGGAGAAAAATTATTTTTAAATCTTTGTTTTTCATTCGCATTAAATATTGAAAGAAAAATTATCTGTTGTATTTATTGGCCCTATACGCATAGCTTACCTATTTTCATTTTAATTTTATAAACTTGTTGGCGAAAGCTTCACTTGTCTAGACTAAGGTTAGAAAACGGTTTTTAATTAGTGGAAACATCGATTAGATTGACTGTGTGTGGAGAGGAAATGAGAGAAACATTTTTAAAATCCTCGGTTCACCGTTGAGCGTTGTAGAATTAGCGTAAGAAGTGAATCTCGTTAGGAGAAGCTTTTAACGCGAAATTAATTATACTTTTAGACTTTGGACTAGGTAAAATGTCGCCGAGAGAGTTGTAATAGGATTTGTATAGACAACAGGGTTCAGCTGTTGATCCGCCGAAATAACGCTCGAGGATTTTCAAAACTTAGATACGGTACATTTTTCTTGGTATCTATTGGTTTCCAATTTTAATTCCTTTGAAGTATTCAAATCATGTAATAAGCATTCAATGGGGAATTTGATTAATAAATAATAATTAATTTTACGGTCATACTTGCAATTTGTCCTCACCTAAATTCTTGAATATCAAGTAAATACTCGCATTTCTCTGTGAAATGAAATTATTTACTTGAATAAAATATGTAACATATCTCGTAACTATACATATCTGTATTCTAACTGCATAAATGAAGTTCATAATGGAATCGGAATGGTTCATAACATTGGTGTAAACGTTTTTGGGAACACGGTCTGTAGAAATGCAATAAAAAAGAAAGATTCAGGAAAAAAGATCTTTACTAACGTAGTCAAGTAGTAATATAAAATTTCATTGTTATTAGTACGGTTTTGTATGTCACTGTTAAAATGTAATGCGCTTAAATGAATGAAATCGTACATATATTCATATCAAGGAATGGATAAGAATGTAAATGAGAGCATGAATAATTTTAGCGTTTAGTTTTACCACTCACATGCATGGTGAAGTAATGAATCGTAGAGAGTAAGCGAGAGAATGTCAAAAATTTTGTTACTATCGAGGGCTAAAATTTCAAAATTTCACTTGCCCCGAAGTTTTCTTCTAAACGTTAAACTTTTGTTGGTATAATTCAAAGATTTAACATGCATTAATTCTGTTTTTGGAAAACAGTTTTAAAGTTTTCCAGTACAAATTGGTAGAAGTTGGAAAAGCTAGGATGATATTTTTGAATGAAATAATTCGGATGTAAATCTTTTACTGAATGATAGAATAGACGGAATTGAGGTTTTATTAAATCTTTTAATCGTCAACATCAGCGCCCATTGGAGGAGCGTTGAGTTAAAATATTCTTGGCATAGCATGTTCATGCCACTTGGTGAAGGAAACAACTTTGAACTAGTATTTGCTCGGCTAGTTTTTAAAAAACAGATAAGTTACGGTTTTAGTGTAAACTTTTCATTTATTTATCGAGATTTTGAGTTTTCATGTTGATTTAGTTGAAACGATGTTACGCACGCCATGAACGGGGTTAAAAAACAAGTAAAAAATTACATAGGTACAAATAATAACTTATTGTCATTTATCATTTTTTAAATTCGTTACTTTCTCCTTCCTAAATTCACTAAAATCCAAGGTCATATTAATTGAAAAAAAGAAATTAACAAAGTACAGAATTTTATTCGTAGGAAAATCTAAAACATTTCAAATTAATGAAATGATTCAATTTAAAAAGTTTGTTCTTGCTGATAAAACAGAAACCAATAAGTAGCATAAACTGTTACACATTCAGTTCAAAGTAGATAACTTGAACAAAACTGAACTATTTCATATTAACCCATTAGTATTACAACTTGTGTTTTGAGAATTAATAATTTTCAGACGGAGGTCGACCCTTGACCCCATGTTGTAATATAAACGCATGCTTGGTCGGAATCCAGGTGTTTACAAGGGATAAGAATAATTCGCCATCTGTGATTACTCATATACCAATGTTGCTTAGTCGAGTTCAACTTTTTTACTTTAGTTTCATTTTGTAAATATGATTCGTAAAAGAAACAACACGTTTATATCAAGACATACGATTTATTATGTTGATTCTCTGGTTTGGAAAATGTTTTAAGTAAGTTGTGCAGTTGTCTTCCTTTTGTTGTGGTGAGAGACAATAATATTTGCGGTCGTTTTAAGTGCCTATTTCTGCAAAAGCCAAGCAACAAGTGTATTCGCGTTGTCCATGTTTGTTTTCAGAAAATTTTCCTATTTTGTTCCGTATAATTGTTTTTTCATCGAATATTTCGTTAAAGTGAGAACGCTTGGTTTTATTATGCAACATGATGAATGGTGATCTTTGGTAATTATTTTTGCAAGATCATTTGACAAAGTAAGCGACATAAAGATGGACGGCAGTTAACGAAGGGAGGAAATTTTTGAGTAATGCGTTTGCCACCTAATACCTATTTACCTAATAAAACATTGTGAACCAAAAAAATTAAAATTTGCTATATGTCTATGATTTTATTATATTTTTACTTTTCGAACACCGCAAGGCGATGAAGATGAGTGCTGTTTTTGTTAGATTTTGAATAAGTGTGTGTGTATGTAATCTTATAAAGTTCGTGTCCACGATAAAAAGCGGCTTAATAAAGATATTGACTTGATTTTTTAAAACAATAAGCTTTCATGCAAAGATGACGCGAGAATCCTTTCAGCTCAATATCTTAAAAACGAAAACTTTTACGAGCTTTACTCTTTTTGTTTTTGAAAATTGAAAGCTGTTGAGCTGTAGCCGTAACGATTTTCAAGTTGTTTAGCATCTGAAACTGTTAATTTCAAATTACAAAGAAATATACATATATTATAATTTTCATGATGAAATAAAATTTCATGCGAAAATAAAAAATTCGGAAAATCTTGTGATGACTGCACCGCGCCTGATTTTTTTTAGTCTATTGCATTAACGTAATGAGTTGTTTGCACGGTTGTAAAGGTACAAGTAGGTAAAGTACTAGGTACCTAGGTGTAAGATTATAGGTACCTTGATGCAGGTACCACGTTATTACTCATCTACCTTATTCCCTGCATAGCTACAACCTGTATGTGTATGTATTTAATATCTATCCGTGAAATTACCAAATGTAAACAATGGCAGACGTGAAAATAACGAACGGTTATCTAGTTCATTTGTTGTGAATGTGTCAACCATTAACACGCAAACAATTGCGTAATTAATTCGAGGTATTTGTTGCTAAGATTCCGGTACACTTGTGTTCATTTCCGGTTAACAATGGTTCAAACTGTTCAAAGTTGATCGATTGTTCTCAGTAATTATAATTTTGTCTAAAAATTTTGGCATTAAAAATAATTTTCCTGTTGCTTGATTGACAAATAGTAGAAAAACTTTTAACTACGTACCTATATTTAAAATATTCATCGTGAAAAATAAGCAACTAAGCATCTACCTTCTACCTGGTTGAAAATGTCTATTTGTTGCAGAAATTGTGCAAAAATTAAACTATGTCGTTACAAAACAAACGACGTCGCATATGTATGACATGAAAAGACGCGAAATGATAATCTACGCTTGACGAAGCTAAACGTAGAAGTATTTTTTATTTCAATCGCGTTTGTGACAACATTTTGCATGTTTTCATTGCGAAAAAGCCTTTGAATAATTGAAACATACCTATACGTTTAATCGTTATTCTTGTTCGTGAACATATTCAATTCACAAGGAAATAAACAAAAGAAGACAGATGAAAAAACTGTATTAGGTATGAAGCGCAAGTTTTCGTAGTTTGTATTATGTAATAACTACCACAAATATAAAATAATCGAGGCTTTTGAATCCAGATTATCGATCGGAAGTAGGTAATTTTTTTTTCATACAACAATTTTTAATCTCGCTTGAACATTGTGACTTTCCACATTTTTTTTAAAATGACTCGTGCCAGAAAAAAAGATAATTGATAGACATGATCGGAGTGAAAGGTATTAGTTGGCCAGTACCATACTTGATGATGGGTACTAAGTACTGCTTATTGCTTCGGTAATAATAGCGCAGGTACATACCTAAAGCTTTGGTGACAAAGTAGATAATAAGTGTGGAGTATTTGGATGGTAAATAACTAGGTATAGGTATTAGGTACATTACATGCGTAGGTAAAGGTATAATTTAACCTAAGCTTAAACAAGTCGTATCCTTATTGCTGGCCATTGATTGAGAATTCGGGTTGATGCGTTCATACTTAACTACATTTGTACCACTCCTAATAAGTGGAATAAGGATATTGCAGTTTGAATGTCCGCTTTAAAAATCAAAAAGACTAAAAGGTAGGCCATTATCGTTCGATAAATCTTTGCCTTTTTTCTATTTTCTTTCTTCCCTATGGAAGCCGAGTAAAAAAAGGGTGATCGTTGAAAAATTTTCTTCTTAGTAAGTTGATGAAGCAAAAATACAAAGTATATTTACGTTAATTTAATCATGCGAGAAATATTGAAAGTCTTTTGTAAAAGTTACAGCACTTGTATACTCACATCTCTCATTTTATCCTTGAATCTAAAATTAATTTCTCAAAAATCCGTCAATGTACTTTAAATTCCTCCGCTTCCATTTCAACGGAGAGGAATTGACGAACAATTGACCTCTCATCGTCTCTTATCAGAAAATCAAGATTTATGCCAAAAACGAAAAGTTACCATAAATTGAAAAAAAAATTGCAATAAAATGGTTTGGGTCTCCTAATGTCTGAAATCCACCATTCACTTATTCATTGAACAATCTTCCTTCACTGTCCCTTCCATGTGTAGGAAACCAGTATAAAAAAGTCGAATTTAGGAAATCATGGCATTCACGAAATATTGAAAAATATCGAACCCTTAAGAGGAATTCATGTAGTAATAGTTCAGCTCTCACACGTATCCACATGTAAGGCGTACCTACTCGTTCCAGCTGGTTTTCGCGTTTAGATGAACTCATAGGTACGTATATTCATTCCCATATAAAAATAGGTATAAATAAAATCGAAACCGAAATCAAAATTTATGTATTTTCGGCATTATAATGATTATTCGACTATATCATTTCCAAAAATATATTTGGATATTGGATTCAATTTAAAAGAATTAGTAGGAAAGTGAAGCGTAAGTTTGAAAAGGGCTGAAAAAATTATTAAACAAATGTATGAACAATTTTACCTAAATTTGTTTCTTTTTAAAAGTTGATTTTTCTATGCAAAATTTTACAATGATATAAAACTGAAGAAAAATTTTCCGGAGATACTTATGGCTAAATTGGAAGATCTGCAGCACGTAACTTTTTATCGTGAACTCAAACGTATACGATTCGAAACGAAGTTAAAGGCTTCAATTTGTGAGTAATCCTAACCAAATATATATAACACGACTTTTCAATCGCGCGTCACAAATGTATACACACCGAATTCGACTTCTTCACAGTGACAACAATGCTGTCACATAATTTAAAATAAAAATAAACTTGTGCTGTTCTGCTCCATATGAACAAGTAGAATGTACTTTCTTATAGTACTTTGTGTTGTATAGGTATATAAAATCACAAGTGAAAAGTGGAGTTCGTTTTGAGACGAAAATTGCGCGACAAGTTTTATGTGTTTCAATATATATAGGCATAAAGAAGATATGATGGGATGGTTGGAAGTAATACGGTATCACAAAAATTTTTGATTTTAGAAAACCAAGCGTTATGTAGGTGTAGGTGTTAGTAAATATTGATGAAAAAGTACTTTTTGAAAAACAAATTGAATCAGAAAATTATAGAATATCGGTAGCAAGAGCAACATGGATGTCCCAATTTTACCAAATTTTTGAAAATTATTTTTTACTAGATTGTCTTGTTGTGAGATGAGAAAATACCTTCGATCAATGAGATAGCTAGGTAAATACTAAATAGTACTTTGACAATTGAATCTGGTATTTTAATACTTTCAAATTTTTTGAATTAATAATTATTTTTGAAAGGACAGAAAACAGGGAAAAAATGCAATAAAGGAAAATAGGTACTGCACAGCAATTAACATTTATTACAAGAGGGTTGAATAATTTGCTGAGGGGTAATAGGAAAGCAAACTAATCGCTCAAAAAGAAATCGAATTAAAAGCATACTTTATTCGCTACAAATTCCTAATTTACTCGCATTAGTTCATTTAACACGAAGTTTCGAAATTTTGTTTAAATCTGCATTATGCATTTATGTTGTTGAGTAATGTTGGCATTCCTCTTGATAGGGGGTAGAACCAGACAACGTGTTAAGTAAATATCAAAACGATACACTAATAATTGTGTGTCGATATGTTTGCGTACGGAAATTTAATTGAGCAATGATTTTATCTATTCGCACTTCAAATTATACCCTTTTGAAAGCGGCGCCTGGTATTCGTTTCAAAGTGAATTTCAATCTGATATTTTGAAGAGCGAGAAATAATATTAAAATGATAACTTTATTCTTGAACACGAGCGTATATTGATAGCCTTAGCGGTGAATTGAATTCGGGTTGGAAAAGTCTGTCATTCATCACTTTAAGCGTAGTTGAAGTGAAATAAATTTTCTATCCTAAAAATTTCCAGATACCTATATTCGTATTGTATCTATGCATAGATTTTTTTAAAGAATCACTACGAATGCACTATCATAGTCTATAAGTGTAATAATAGAATTATATAGTTTTAATTTTTTAGCGGTTTTGCAAATTTAACGAAATTAAGCTTTTAAAAAAATTGTACTCGTTTAAAAGTATGTAACAGTATTAAACAGAATCAACTTCAAAGTCTTCTAAATGTTTTAATGTAGTAAAACGCATCCAAAGATGTCAATACCTCGCACAATGTAGGCTACAAAATTTTTTTATAGATCAATAGGTTTCGTTAGCCTTAAAATATTAAAAACATTACGTTCTTACGTAAAATCTACTGAGATTTTGAAAAATATCCCTTCATAGGTGGTACGCGCGTATACATATTTCAAACATACTTCTAGCTTGAACCATAAATTTTAGGAAGATGTGAAATTTTTTATTTATGTGTGTAATAATTATAGCGATGTGGCAGTGGCTGAGTGGATACGAATCGCTGTAAATTAAATTTGTTGACTGTTTTTTTCTCATCATTTTACAGAATGAAGCAAGAAAATTTATTTATGATGGTATGATCCGGCTAGTATTGATTATGCTTGTAGAAGAAACCATAACGTCTACTTTAACGTTCTTCGCAATTTATTGCCAGGTAATGTAGTGCATCTTGGTGGAAGAACTGTGCCTAAAAATGTTTAAACGATTAAGAGCTTCACCATCAACCCTGCTACCTTGAAATTTTGTTATGGTTTCTTGTTTATGAGTTGGCGCACACTTTGGATAACTCACCTTGATGTTGATATTATAAATATATGTACAAATATTTATTCGAGTTTCGATGAGAATTAATACTCGTACATTTAAAAAAATTTCTCAACTTATATTCTTCGCTGAAAAATTATCAAATATTCGTTGAATCTTATTTCTGAAATTAATTAAAACATGAATGAAAGGGCACCATTCAATGGATTTTGGAATAATTTTGAACTGAAATTACGAGAAAGTAAAAAAATTCTCAGTTTAAGTAAAACATTTATTAGGAAATTTTATGGAAATGATGCGTCATTGGGGTTTTGGATGTCATAAACTGAACGGCCGAGGAAAGAACTGTTAATATGAAAATAATAGGGCCACTACCATACCGCATGACGCGGGAACACTCTGCCACACCCAACTATCTACGTGTTTCGAATTCTAGAATAATAAAATGTCCCTGTTCGTCATAAAAAGACAAAACATTTTCTTCACTCTTTTTTAAGGACCTTCAAATATCCTTTCAGTGAAATTCACAAGACGCCTTTTCTAATTCTGGTCACGTTCTTTACTGAATTACTTATTACAGAATAAAAATTTTCAATACAATATGTTATTCAAAGGCAAGCATCTTCTAATGTAATAAAAGAAAAAAAAATAACCGTTGCACTGAAGGAGCGTACGTCAGTCAAGTATTACTCTTGTTTCTCTCCATTTAAGCTAATTTATAAAGGCGTAAACGATGTTTACACTTTTTAAAAGGGATTAATATACGAGATGACTCGCAGATATGATGAAATTAAAGTCATGGACGGAACCGTATTTCGTCGTCAACTTTATCTTCTTGTTATTTTATGTATAGGTAAATTCGCTGTAACAGCCTGTTGCATGCTCAAATGTCGTACAACGTACTTGAAAATAATTGCGGCAAGACGAGTAGTAACAAGAATTTTAATGAATGTTGGAAAACACTGTTGTTTCTAAGATAGAAGTGTAGTTACGCTTCACGAGAGCAAAAAATAGGTACGACTATCGTACGTTTAATGAAAAAATTTCATATTTCTTCGTGAATCATTGTTGAAAAGGGTGAATTGTTATGGAAACTGGATTCGTTGGGGTAATTATTTCTTCATTTTGTGAGTATCAAAGACATTTTTGTTGTTTTATGTTCTTTTCGTTTTTCAATTTACGCTACGAGAAATGATCAAGGTGTTTTTCTAAAACTTGAATAAGTAGTAGCTATTGGTTTTAGTCAAGGTTTTTAAACGGTATCAAGACGTGAGAATTTGAGTTGGGAACCTTGAAGTCATTTTGATCATTTTTATCGATAACTCGTCCAAATTACTACATGAAATAAAATTAGTACACATTTTGTTGTGTTGTTGACTTGCTGTAGCAGTAATCTTTGACTTGATATCATTGCGATAAAAGTTTTGAATGGTAATTTTTCTATTTAACCTGTATGCTACCTGTGTATATGAATTTTTTTTATAGGTATCCCATGGGCATTTTGCCTTGGAAAAAAAGACTAGGCTTATGAAAATGACGATAGATGAAGGGAAATATACCCAAGAATATAAATATACGTATGGTCTTGTTAAGGCAGAAATATATGTACTCTGTATTCAAATAGTTTGATTTTTTTTTGTAGCAGATGTTTGGTACGTATGCTTAGAGAGCAGAGGAACGAAAAAAGGAAGGATAACGTGTTACGGTTGAACGCGTGCTTCGTATACGGTGAGAAATTTTAATTCCACGTTCAGTGGTTACAATTTCAGAATACCTAGCCTTATTTTCAAGTCTTTTGGTTGACCCTTTTTTCGGAATAATTTCCGTCTTTATATTGCGTCCGAAAGTTAAAGGTTTTCCAAACATTTAAACTTGGTCGGCTCGGTTTGACACTTGGCAACGGAAATCATGTGAATACTAAATCATGGAAATTGTGACAGTTTGTGCTTGGTTTTTGGTTTTCTATCTGCGAATCGGTTCGATTTGTTTAAAATTGAAGACCGCGTCAATTTAATAAGTTTCAAAAGCTCAGAATCACCAACTTTTTATCCGATTGGTATTGGGATGGTAAATTAACTCGTTTAAAGTTAACGCTTCGTTGATATAATTTCGCTAATTGGAAATGATGAAGGGTAATTTTTCTGTCTATTTCGACGTATTCTTGATTTATGATATTTTTTTATCGTAGGTGGTTGACCAGTGAATTTTTTAAAAGGTTGTTCATTTAGCAATAGTATAAACAGTTTGTTTCGAATGCAATATTGATTTGGGTACGATAAGTACCTACGAATGGAATTTGAGATTAGTTGCGGCGCGGTGTTGAAAAGGCACATAGGGTTTTTGAACAGTCCCCTCAAAGTAGCTCCTTTCGATTGAAGTTATAAAATACATTTCTACGGTACTGATATTCGAATTGTTAAATTAATCTAGTTAATTTCTGTGGCTTTATTGTGACTAGACTCTAGTTTGGTTTATTCGCCTATTCGTCCTACTCGTATTGATTATTTTAAATTAATACAAAATAAGGGCTCCGCTTATAAATTTCTACAACTATCAAACAACAAAATTATTCTTCAAACAATACGATAATTTTTTTGATTATTTTCGATGAATTTTGAAGACTAAGACATTTATTTAATGAATTTTAAAGAATGTTGGAGAATTATTGGTACATACATTATCACTTTTTTTAAAACTTACATATGAAATACTACAGATACACCATAATTGAAATCCGAATTTGAGTAATTACGTTTGCGGATGAACGAAAAAATTCCTTTATCCGCCAAAGCGACGATGAAGGTATTTGTAGCTGGGATTATAAATTGGCGGAAGTTAACCGTTTCATTTCGACTTGGATAAAGCAAGCTAAACTCAATTTCTCTGCTAGAAGTTGAATTTTATCACCGTATAACAAGAAGGAAAATATAATATTATAGTACAAACCGTACCAAATCATCTAGAAAATGACCTTTCTTAAAATTGGTGATCATAATCTGTGATGACTACAAATTTGGCTGTGTTTTTTTTTGCAGATTCATGCCAAAGATATTCCGTTGTTATTTACACCATTAAACGTATCAAAACTATACTGTGGGATCGAGGCACAACCCTATTATATTAATAAACGCAAATAGGTATGCAATATTTAAAAAAATGGATTGAAAGTAAAAACTATTCAGGTATTAATGATTTTATCAAAATAATTTCACTGCAGCTAATTAGCTATCACTTGTTTTCCTTTTTGTGAGATAAAATGAATTAAAACTTTCATATAAAAAGCTTATAATCTTTATGAATTCCATGTCTGGCGAGTTATATTCAAGGTTACGATATGTATAGTTGTGTGCCTACGTACATTGGTGAAGGTAGGCATATATAGCCTTTAATTTCCAGTGATGCATATAACCGTATTCTCATTTGGTACCTATTGTGCAAAATGTTTTTATTTGTTTACTTCGCCCGTTTTACAAAGTTGGTAAATGCACCTTCAAAGGAAACACTATTACGTTAAAATCTTATGTTTTTAGGTATCTATTTGTTTAATTGTTTCTTAAATGTTTACGATAGTTTGTAATTGCTAAACCAGGTTTGATTTCGGGTAATTACATTTTCTATCTGTAAATATTTCAAAACGTTCAAGTTCTCTTAAAGAAATGTTTGTTCAAGTTGAACGCGAGACCGATTGAATTTAAAAATTCAAGTGTTTCTTTTACTGTTACGATTACTTTTATTGAGTAAATAATACCTACTTGTGCGAATAAACTCCATAAATGCAATATTTTTTAAAAACGGTTTATATTGTAGTTTGGCCTCGCAATTAGTTGACATTTTTTTCTCATTGAATGCAATATATAACAAAAAATTCAATTTTGCGAAATAGTTTAATTTTTAGTTTTAATACACCTTCTCTTATTTATTATGCCTAATTATATAGTCTTGTTTTTTTGTCTACAAAATATGGTACGGCCATTTTTTTTTCTACCCGTTGATCTGTAATCAACTCACAGCATGGGCATGCAATTATGCATATAATTATTATAATAAGTAGTGCTACAAATTACCATTCATGGTATGTTAGTCTGTCATTGATTTACAATATAAGATCGTGAATTGATATAGTGACAAAAACGACATGAGGTTATCGCCAGCCACCTATTGCGTCAATAATTTTATGGAATATTACCGAAGTACATATGTATATGCATATGGTATGAGTATGATATTATCATGAAAATAATTTATGATACATGTGTTTTAGGTATAAAAGTACGAAGAGGTAACTGTTCAATAATGGAACAAGCGAATCTCCAGGGCGTCGCAAATTTCTATAGTCGCATGAAAAATATAATGAAACAAATTTTTAAATCATAACAAGTAACGAAAGCAGCTCAGATTAGATAATATTCTTTCTCATAATCGGTTTATTATGAACGCTACGTTCGAATATTTTCCTTCGGGTGTGCTGTGTATACAATTTTAGGTGAATATTCCAGCTGATGATCATTATGAAGCTTTTTTTCCTTTTGGTGTATTTGTGAGTAAAGTAAAACATCAACTACGTAAAGTTGTTTCATTTTGCAATAAACTTTGCAGTAGCAAAGAAAAAGTTCATCAAACTGATTGTAATCGTGTGTATTTACGGCATTGCGATATGCAATTTATTCTACATGGTGAATTCGTATTAACGGCGAACTGGTTATGCAATTTATTCTACATGGTTCATTCGTATTTACGGTGAACTGGTTATGCATTTTTTTAACGTATAAATTCTAGGCGGATCAGAGTGGTAAAGTTTCGACTTGGTAATATTTTTATGCTAAACATGCGTACCTAATTACATACTTGTTTTTCCAAAACAAAAGTGGAAAACGTGTGATATGTTTTGACAAATTCGTGCGCTCATTTCGGTCATGATATTTGGATTTCTTTGATTTGAGATTATGTTCATGATTAATAATTAGCATTCGTGAGAGACCACGTGGTAATATTTCACAATAAATAACTTCGGATCAATTTTGAAATTATTATGAGGGTAATTCAAAACAACTTTGCGTAAAGTAAGCAACGATCACTGAAATATGGGTCAATGCGTAAAATACAAAAAATTCGTCTTAACTCGCATAGAACAGCTGCATTTTAACCTCACTCAAAGTTACTTGAGTTTGGTAAAGTTTGGACGTGCTGTCAATGAGAATTTTCTTCGTGGATAAATGTACTAGAAATGATTCAAGTCGACATTTATATTTCTCATTAGTTACACGTCATTTTTACCTGCATCGTACCCCGAACCTGTGGGATATTTCATATCCAAAGAAAAAGACCACGTAGTAAGTAAAAAATTTTAAATGAGTGACGCAGAAATCAACGAGTAACACGATTTGATTTGTATTTTAACAGACAAGTTGCATTCATAGCTGTACTTAGCTATCCTACCAGCAACGAAAAAATTCACGAAATATTTCAGACAAACGATTTTTGTAATCAAAGGTGCGGTCAAATAGGGCGCAAACTGAGCAACAAAAATGAAATGAAATCGCAACAAGATACCAACAAAAAGTTTTCTATGAAAGTACCTGCGCTTCGTGTGAAACATCTGTTTGAAAAAATAAAATAAAAAAACTTTTATGAACAGAAAATTTACAAAGTATCCGCGGGGAATGTATATAACCGTGATTGTTATAATTTTGGTGGAGTACAATTTTTTCTGGTATTTTTACATGAAATATGGCTGGCTTTTGTATGCGTCTATTATCGTTTATGTCAACAGAGGGTAAATTTAACGGTGTAAGCAAAATATATATTTGCGTAAAAGCTTAAAGCGAGCTTTCCCATAATTAAGATAGCAAAAAAGCTGAAAATAACACACTGGCACACAATAAAAAAGTAAATTTTTAACTAAATAACGCAAAGTTGTTTTAAAAAATTTGTTTTTGTCTTATGAGAATCTACCTATTCAGTAAAGTGTTAACGTGAAAAATTCCCTCTCATTATGTTGCTCTATTTACTGCATGTTGCAGCTAAAAATTTTCATAAAGTTTGCCGAGGGATTATTTATTAATAAATTATTACCGTCTTTTTTATTTAAAGTTGCAACTAGTTCCGAAATGATGTGTAGTTATTAGGTTGCAAGATACCTCTACCTACCAATGTAAATTCGAATTGTGATTTTACAGAATTTATAAACATGGTCAAGATTTTTCTGGCTCATCATTTCTCGGGTTTAGGTGTAATTCTCATCAACACGTTTAAAAATTTTCTGTATAGAGAGCAAAAAAAATTACAAAAATGGGAGCTAATAAATTGACGTTATAAACTCTGCGCTAGAACAATTGGTATGCAACTTCGAGACGACCAATTATTCGTTCAAAATGAAAAAAAAAAAACTTTATCAAACCGCGTAATTTCAATCCAATGGCTTAATGATTATAGGAAATACAAAGAGAGGAGAGAAAATGTAAAATACGATGTTCAAACTGTGTGGAGATAATTTAGATGATATTCTTTTGAAATGTAAAACACTCGTCGAATGGAAGCTAAAAAGTGAAAGTGTATTTGAAAAAAAACGAATTAAATATTCGACTGTGAAATATCCTTTTTGAAATTGAAATTCACCTCAAAGAATTGTAGCTTATTAAAATTTATACAGATGCTACGAAAGACAAAATTATCGTGAAAATGTTAAACCTCTATGTACCATCGGGTTTAATAACTCTCCGGATATAATTGCCTTGATAGTATTCCATATAGAAACAAACGTTGGAGTAATGACGCACGCCAGAGAAGAGAATCAAGCGAATTTTCTTGAAACATGTATAATAAATAGGGCATACTTTCGGCAAGCGTTTATAAAGCCCAGCACTGCATAGCGATAAACTCAGCCACAAAATATAGCGAATATTTGAAACTTTCAAGTGTTATTTATACTTCATTTACCGGTAGACTTGAATCATCTTTATTTTTCGTTTTAAAATTGCATTTTTTTAGTCGATGATAGCAAGAATGCTTGAATGTGTGAAATTTAGCGTTCATTTGCGTGAATGTAACACTTATGACATATGCTACAAGACGTAATTCATCAAAGTATGATTATAAGGATTATTTTTATTTCACTTGTACTTATTTGTATATCCGGAATGAATATAATTTTGTATATTACCTACGTTAATGGCTGTATCTGCTATTTGTTTTGGGTAAATATGAAATATCAGTATTAATTCATCAGTTCAAGTTGTATTTACAGCAATTTAACTTTCCAGAACAAATGTTCATAAATGAAAAATGTTTCCGATTTATAACGTACAATAATTGCAGTTTCTGAACATTTTTTGGAAGGTTTTCTTATGCTATCCTAACAAACACCTAAAGGAGGATGTCGTAGCGTTCATAGATTGTACCGATTTTTCTACGTGCTAGTCCAATAACCTGTCATTAAAGTTCAAATGGTAAAAAAAACGTAAGTAATTATTTACTTTACGCTTTCTACAATTTCAAATAATTAAGAAATCATTGATTTTTTTACTTTAATTTCAGCAATCCATGCAGGAAATAGAGATTATACGTAATACACGAAGTGCGTTGGAATTGCACATAATTTAAGCATGTAAATAAGCAACATAATACGTAGGCACTAGACAGTACAGTACGGAGTATATGAGATTAATAAAGAAAGGCATATGGTTTATATAAATTTTTAATATTTAATATAGAAAATTTCAACGAATGCGTCAGACTACCAAAATATATAGCTACCAACAATAAACAATCTTGCACCCAAAGTTCGAACCAACCAAGTGTAAGTATTTAATGATTAAAAAGAACTCAACTGGAAAATTCTCATAACCGTCAACAATACAGCAATAATTAATTTTCAAGATACGCTAAAAAATACTGCATCGAGAGAGACAGAGATGAAGCGATGGAAAGAAAAATCGTCGCGTCGCGACGAAAAATAACTCATGTAGACCTGTATGTAATGTGCATACTTTTGAAACGCCTGAAACACTTGTAAATTCATGAACTGCACAAAAATTGCTCCCAGTGGTGTAATTAGAAAAAAAAATTAAAAATCAAACGAACCATTTGACCATTTAGTCAATGTAAGGGTTGTATTTTCGTGACCATCGTTCGTTGAGGTATGGTCAACCTATTCTGTTCTTTGTAAGCATACAATACGCATTTAAAATAAACAACCCTTTTTGCGACAATTTTGTGCGCATCTTTGCAACAAATAAACCGAGATTTAATTTAAACCATCTGTAAAGTTGGTAAATGATGGATAGTCTAACAGTATTTGAATAATAAATCAACTGCTGTGCCGACAAAAAGTATTCGAATGTAATGTTAGTTCATGTTTAGTAAATGGAGCAACATTACACGAACCATTTTGGTTGACCTAACAAAGTGATTTTTCCTACATTATGAAATGATCATTAATGACATAAACAGCCTGTGATGTAAAGTATATGAATTCCAAGGTATCAGGTAGATTCATAATTTACTCAGGTACATACATTTATCAATTTTTTCGTTTTTTTAACGAAACGACACGACGCCTAGTAAGGCTTGAATGAATTATTTTGAACATTTAAAATACATATTTTGACGTTATTTTAATTCACTCATTATTTAAGTAGGTAGTAGGTAGTAGATAGTAGGTAGTAGGTACTTCATCTACACACCTTAACACCGAATGCGCTCTCCTTTTATAATTTCCAGGATAATTGCTCCAACTTTGAGTCTCTAAGTACTTGGTTACCTATCACTTTGAAGGAAAATTCTATTTAAAGGTCGTTACCTTTCATAAGGAACGTTATCGATAATTAATTGATAAATGAAAATAATAAAATGCTATTTATTTCAAGAATCAACTTATATAAGTTGTATAAACGTTGGCTAATATGATTCTTTTACTCGTGAAAAAAAAGGATGATAAAAATAAATGTGACGCGTTTGTTATTACGTTGATGAGACAATGTTGGTATGTTTCATTTTTGTAAAAACAAAAAAAAAACATATTTATGGAACAGAAATTTGCAAACAAAACAAAAAATACGCGTTTGTTTTCATTTTAACGTCACACAAGGTATTTGGTGTTGGAAAAAATATCAAATAAGGTTATTATTTTGTACTTTGCAGACGAACATGAATGGATTACGCTTGGAAACTGTCACGTTGTACTCAAATCCTTGCCAAATAGACAATTTAAGAGGCGTTACATTTTCTGACGTATCAATTTCTTCGTGCCAAACAAAGTAAATTATTTAAAAACAGAGATGCCGCAAAAATATACTTCTTTGACAATTCGTATTTACGAAGGCATGCTTTTTTTGAATTATAATTCCTCTCGTTTAGTCTTACAAAGTATGCCAGAGTAACTTGGGGCGTTAATCTTTTCTCTGAAGATTTTAAAGTTCTTAAATGTTAGACGATGTATGGAAAATGAACGTGATACAATCGTAAAAGAGTAAAGCCGATTACATATTGCTATAGATGGTAGTTTACTCGAGTTAGGTAGAGTTATAATAGAACATTTTCTCTACTTATTCGTTTGCGGTATTTAGTTGCATTATCTTCGACAGGTGCTAATCAACGCAGTTTCGTTTAGAATATGTACTTCGATGAGAACATTCGAATCGTACTGCTACTGTTGGTAGTTTTTAATCGGAAAATTTTCTTCGATATAATCTAATTTTCGAAGGGTTGACTGAGCATAGTTCGTTTTAAAAACTTGGCTTAGTCTTAACTGAAAGCAAAGTATATAATCATCACGGTTCCGATTTTAATGAAAAGATATTAGCTCATATTTTCTATTCATTTGAAATTTCAGTTGAAGAGTTTCATGTAGAATTTTTGATTCAAATTGAAGAATTTCAGTACTGAAACCGGCTTGAATAAAATGAATAAATTTCAGAAGACAAGGTTTATATTTGGCATGTAGGCCTAAGCATTCGCTATTAATTTTACTCACGATTGTAAATACTTATTCTGAAGATGTAGGTGAATGGGGTTGGAGAGAAATTGATCCAGAATGAATAAGATAGGTAATAGGTATCTAATTATGACAATTAACTACCTATCTTTGTGAAAAATCTAATAGTCAAAATACGCCACTGGACGCAAGTTAGCGTTTAATTATTTCAATATTATGTGTGAATGTGTTTCTCTCTTTTTTCTACATGATGTTAACCTTTCTTCCTTCACGGAACTTGCGAACCTCATATTTTTATATAATACCACATTTCTTTATTTAAAGTGGAATTTAGAATGTACTCGTATTATTAGGAACTATGATGTTTTAGGTAACGTATTTGAAATTTTTTCATGTTTTTATCATAACGGAAAAAAGAAAATCGGAATTTATTCTTTTTTCGAAAACTACTGGTACATCGGAACGAAAACGTAAATTTTAAATATGGTCGTGATTTTTACAGAATGCAACGACGAACGAGTCGTTAGAAACTTGAAAGTGACTTTTGCATAATACATCAAGCAAATTTAGTTACCCACCACTCATCACGTGTTATTTGTTGAGGTACTTAAAATAATATGTTGTAAAAACAACTTGAAAATGTCAGGAGAATTTGTAAGTATGGCTTAAACATAAAAAACTAAAAAGTACATAATGCAATTTTTAAAAACAACTGTACCTGTACAAACGTAACAGAAAAATTAGAATTAAATCGTTATATACGCCATCACGTGGTATTGCGGAAATCGACGAAGGGTGCTAGGTGCATACTTCCTTTCCTTTTTTCTTTCTTTTTTCTATAAGTAAGTGGATTGTAGGTACTCGTAATTTCGTTACTATTAGATGGTAAAAGAACCGAAAAGCATCTTCAACAAACAATATAATATATAATTAATTAATTTTTTTTTATAAAAATGAATATAAAATTGAAAAATAAAATTATGTAAAATTAAAATACGTCTTGAGCGGTAGAGTAACATCGTAGATACTTTTTTTCCAAATATCTTATCTTTGACTGAAACACATTGCGGATGTCCCATTGATTGTGGGCCCTTCTTAGAAAATAAATTATTATATACCTTTTTTTTTCAATTTTGCAATGTGATTGGTAACATTGACTTGAATAATTTTGAAGCGAAAGTGAATATCCTTTTTTTTTTTAGAATGAAAAATCAAGTTCACTAGTATTAAATATTTAGCAAGAATTGCAGAGACATGGGGCATAAAAACTGTAGATATAAGACAAGCCGATCAAATTAATACAAGCAATTACCATTTGGAAACTATCCAAAGAATTAGATAGGTACCTACTAACAAAAATTGCAAATCTATAACGTCATTTTGGAATCGTGACTTTACAAATCAATGTAAGTTCGTTTGAATCACGCGATTAAATTCGCGTCAATTAAAAAAAAGGAATACACCAGATTGACAGTTATTCGAGGTACATATAAGTACCATGTGAGATGCTTCGGTAAAAGTTAATCAAGAAATGAAGCGTACTCAAGAGTTCGAAGATTAAAGTGTTGGGGTGAAAGCATGTCATTCGGATACGATAAAGAAAACACAAACCTCGTATACGAACGTGTAAAAAAGGGAAAAACCTGGAAATTTGATGAATCCTAGATTTCTCTTTACAAATAGCGAAGTCTGTCAATTCCGTATTATGTATTAAAACGTTAAAAAATATTTTCCCCAATTAAGCGGATGAAAATCGCTTTTTAATTAACGCTCATGACGAGATATCTTTAATTGTTCTTTGCATACCAATGCGTGTAACGACTACTTTCCGATGCAACTTTACCTTTCATTAGTTACAGTTGAGTAGATATCTATTGTTTATAATTATAAGTTGCCCTTTATCACGCGTTCGTTAATAATTAAAGTTAATTTGGCCTCGAAAACTTGCCTTATTAGCTCTTTTTGCCAGATCGAGAAGGCTTCTTCAAGATCGTTGATACGTTGTAAGGATCCCGGAATTTAGCAACATTTGTGGAAGTTTTGTTAGTTGGAAAAGTTCATCCGAACTCGACGTTCTTGCTACAGACTTTAATACCTTTTTCGTGCACGTTTTACTATTTTTCAACATACCTACTCATTACCCGGCTTTTCGAAAATTATCTCGAAGAATGTATACTTTAATAGGTATTCTGGTATTATACACCAATTCGCTAATAGTACGGTGGATTTGAAAAATTAAATGAATTACCTAATATACCTACTTTTCTTTTTTAATTATTTCGTAGCATAATTTTTCGTCATTTTGTTCAAAATAAATTAATCACGTATCTAATTACGATGTGTAATTAATAAGGATTCGCAAGAAATATTTCGCCAATCTTGTTTTTTTTTCTTTCTTGGAAAAACGATATCTTAAATTGTAGTTTGCACGTTGCACTTTGTACTTATCACCTATCTATTGTGAAAACTACTTTTGTTATATAACTATAGGATGGAGTGAGTAATTCTGAAGTCACCTTTGACTACGTGTCAATCGTGGAGATAAGAAAGTCGAATATACAATACATTTAAATATACACTGAAACAATGAATATTTCGAATTTCAATAAACACATTTTATCTACAAAATAATGCAATACCCTCTTTTTCTTTTTAGAATTTTTTTTTCGATCCTAAAATAAAAAAATACTGCTAGTATATGATGAATTCGTTTTACAGAATATAGCTTGGATATCATAAAAAAAGTTACGTATAAAGCAACTGATTCTCGACTATGATGATTGCCTTTTTTCTCTTACATTTAGAACAATTCAAATTTCATCAATGAAAAGTATTCCAAGTTGGATGAAAATCTTCCAAAGACGCTTGAAACGCTATTCAGTGTAATCGTTTATGAAAAGAGACACTTGAAAAAGACCTTAATCTATTCATAAAACATTCTGCCAAAAATTAACGCTCTCGTAGGGGGGACTATTCGATTATTTTTTTTAGCTTCTTAACGTTTTTTAGGATACTTAATAGAATTAGGTACGAAAAGATTAAAAAAAATTCGTGATTTTTTCCTCGAGCAGAGTTTTTTGAAATTTAGAGAAAATAAAGTTATAAAACGTTTTATAATTAAGTTTATAAATTTGGTATAGGTAACTAGGTGGGAGGTGGCTAGGTACTGTACCTATTACATAGACAAATTGTAGGTAAGCGTTGTTGAAACCTTGATTTTATTTATTTCATGTACAGTTTACCTACCTTTAAGAAAAAAAATTACAAAAAAAGTAAAGGATATACGAATATAAAAATAATGCTTTCCAATGATATATCACTTGCGTTATCCTCAGTAATACGTAAACACTAGGAGGTGCATTATTTCTGTATTATGTCACATATCATAAAATTTAGGTGAAACTGTTTCAAAACGGTGCCATGACGCTTACTTAGTATCGAAACCCAGATATATTTTACATGAATACATTTATCATCGGTCTTGGCAAAATAGACCATTAAAAACCACAGCAATCGAACAGCACGTTATAATATGTATTATTGCTGTGTCGTACGGTTGCCTAATATATTTTTTATAATCCATCTCAGGTCGAGGAAACATGTATACCTAACTCGGATAATTATTTTTGTACACAAATGTTTTACTGTAGGATAACGTGAGAATGAAAACTTTACAGTAAATGACATGGCCCAAGTTGCTTTTATTTTTCTATTTTTTGATTGTGAAGAATAGGCTACGCAGAAAATACGAATGGAGTTTAACATTACTCGTGGGGTTTGATTGAAAAAAAAAACCTTCGAAAACAATGAACTGCTCAACTATTCTTCTACATACGTAGGTAGCAACCTACAGAGTGAAATTGTATGTAATATACATAAATAGCTGGATGAATACAGCAAGTAACGAAAAAATACTACTAAACAGTAGAAATGGAAGTTTTACCTAAATTTTCTAGTTATTTTAATCATTTAAAAGGGGAGAGAATCTGGTATTGTTTGAAAATCGTGTAAAAAATATACCTATATACTAGTACAATCGTCACGATGTTTTTTCTGTTTAGAAATATAGTACGTATAGTCTCATTATAAAATGGAACAAGATTTATGCATTTACAATTCTCATTTTCATCGATGCGGTTAAAATTGGTCATATTGTTTTACTCATTTTTTCCTCAAGCAAAACCACCGAATGTTAAATTTAGCGTTTGTATGACATGATTAGTATTTTTCAAGATATGGAAATACGTACATCAAATTAAGTATAACGGAAGAAAATTTATGAAGTGGAAAAAAAAGAAAGAATGTTGAATGGTGTATCCGATTAAAGTCTTTTTAATTCTTTTCAAACGTACCTACGATGTGCATCCGTTTTCATTGATGTGTATTTAGAACAAGCAAGGGCGATGGAACGCTTCGAAAGATCAGTAAAAATCACCAAATGTGTCTTTTCATATAGAAAGGCTGTGTGGGCAATAGCTGAAACAGTTGAAAGCGTTCTTTAATCAAAATTAATGATTTTGAGAAACCAGCGCCTTCTGGATAGGCGCCATACACACTTTTTTTCAAGTTTTCAATACGTCATTAGCGTGCGACCTTCGATACCTCTCCTTGAATTGCCTCCATAGACTGCACGGACGTCGTGAAAGATTATCCAGGTTTTTTTTTCGGAAACTGATTTTCCTTAATGACTTCCCGATCAAAATCGCTTTTTTGCGGTTGAAGCGGATACACGATTTCGCTGTATAGGTAATTTTTGAGAAAGATTTTATTTTCTTTTCAATGTATAATCTCTCGGAAACATTAATTATAAGCGCGTGTGGATCTTCGTTGGAATGAATTTTAACCAACTGGAGTGAATAATTTTCGGATGTATGTGAAGTTATAAAAAGTTAAATTGTGCTTAAAGCTTCTTATCGTCAATTAAATTTTAAATTAACTTTTTATGTGGCGAAAAAAATATAGGTACCTACCTACCTATCTACCTACCTACCCACCTACATAAAGAATAAATGTTTTTTTCTTAAAAATTTGTATACTGTAAATCTGTGTCTAATCAACATTCCAAGTATTGACAATGAGTGGTCCAAAGTTAGTGCTTCGAGTAATTACACTTAAAAGAGATATGTTTTCATTTTAAATAGTACTTAATTTGTATGATATTATCAGCATTCATTGAAAAATTGTTCATACTACTAGCGATAAAAAAGAAGGCGAAAATATGACGCTTACCACGACGAGACTGGTGAAAAGTACTCCCGTTGGCTACGCCGAAGCGTCATAAAAACTGAAACAAAAAAATAGGAATATTTAATTTGAAAAATAAAAATTGATGAAAAATCAATATTTAATAAAAGCATTAAGTACGGAAAACGCGTGTGTTACGAGCTTGTAAATTTTAGAGTCGGAAATATATTTCAGCTTTTTTAACGTCGTTTAAATTTCACACCATAAAACTAGCGAAAAAATAAAAATTTTATCGAAGAAAGTTACAACAAGGCATATTGCGAGGATGTTGAAACGGAGAATAAAAATAATTTATGAATTGACGCGCGCAGGAATGACGTTCAGTTTACTTTTGGTTATTCGGATTCAATGATCAAATGACCATCTTATTTGGGCAGTTCAAATTAAATTTAAATACGTAACATTTCTATTCACTGGCGATGAATATACAGGATTTTCCGGGGTAGAAGTAAGGCCTTCAACCCAGAAACTGTGCAACATAAAATCAGTTTATGCATGCATGTTTGCCTATCCCCCAGGCCGCAGGGACAGCGGTATACTCTTAAAAATTTTTTTTTTCATTTTTATTGACTGATTTTGAATAATTATACCTCAATTACTAAAATAGATAGAAAAATGCGGCTTGTTCTGGGAGAAAGATAATTTTATCTAGATTATTGTAGTGTGGATGATTTTTGTGTTAGGTTAATATTCAAGGGTGTAAATGACAAATTAAAGAAGAAAACGCGTTTCAAATTGTGAAATTTTTATCATTTTTATTGAATTATTCAAAAATTTCTTCTCATAACATATGACTTTAATAAATGTTTTTAGAAGGAAAAAGTTTGATATTTCTAATGCCGCAAACCTCATCTTTCTATCTTAATTAGATCAAAAGTTATAAAAATTAAAATTTCCAAAACTTTTTAAAATTATGTGAATTTTTGCAATTTTCAATTTTTGAATGACAATAACTTTTTAACTATGTGAGATATGAGGTTTACGGCATTCAACAGGACGGTCTTCTCTCCTCCAGAAACACTCATCAAGGTGATTGGTCATAAGTGAGGTTCTTCATCAATTCGTAATTTTTTTAAAAATATCTTTTTATGCCGATCATTTTGACAAGAACCTAACACAAAAATCATCCACACCACAATAATCTAGATAAAATTATCTTTTTCCCAGAACAAGCCGCATTTTTCCATCTATTTTAGTAATTGAGGTATAATTATTCAAAAGCAGTTAACAAAAATGAAAAAAAAATTTTAAGAGTATACCGCTGCCCCTGCGGCTCGGGGATAGGCAAACATGCATACATAGACTCAGTTTATGTTGCACAGTTTCTGGGTTGAAGGCCTTACTTCTAACCTGGAACACCCTGTAGGTATCATTTACGAGTTACTGATATAATATAAGATTGTAAAGTACAAATTTTATTTGTTCATAATAAATATTGGGGCTAATTAGAAAAATGAACTTTTGACGTGATTTTAAAAACCTTTCTCAGAACGGTGAATCATCGTGTAATGAATAAACTCACAAAATTTGTGTCATCGAAGAACCACTATCGAAGATTTCTATGATCTCACATTGTAAAATATTCATTTTCTAATAGATTTGAAGTGAATTAAGAATGTCGATAGGATGAAGTAAGTAGGTACGTAAGGAAGTACCTATTTTAGATTAAAGTAACACGAAGTATCTGACTGAATGTGATAAGTGACAACAGAGAAATTCTTATAAGCTACCTAAGTCGACGTATGATAGATTAGTTAAATTCGCGAACTAAAGTAAATGTACATATACGTACGCGTAATGTAAGTCGTATTGGTAAAAGATACCCGAACTCGAAATAAATATATCTAATGTCAACCAAAGAAAGGATGCTGTAAAGAATCATCGCGTTTAGACTTTCAAATTTAAGAAAATAAATAAATAAAATGAAATGAATCTAACGCAATTCAAATGGGAGAATTTCGCTATAAATAATTCTGTAATACTTTGACATAGTTTGTCTTATTTCACAGTTTGTAAAATTCCATCGAGACTGAATTCGATTTAGTTTTGTTTGAAAATTTTCTCAATTCGAAAGAGAACAATAAATTTTCAGAAAGCGATAAATTTATTATTGCATATTACAAAAATCTAACTAGGTACTCAACTCATTGCGCAACAATCATGTCGTTTCATGTGACAAACCCTAGATTTTCCGAAGGAGGAAGAAGGAGCGAATATTCATTCTTTCAATAATTTAACTGTCAAACTCGAAATTTTATTCAAATAACCCATAATTTTACTTTAAAAATAAGCCCATGCCTCAAGGGAGGGACGATCGTCTCATTTGTCGCTTAACTACGTTCCTATAAAACTTGAAATTAATTTTTTACCTCAAAAATTCATTCACGCTTTTTTTTCGTTACAGGTAGAATGTTCATTTTTTTTAGTAGGAAACTGTAAAAATAAGTAGGTAAAGAAAAAATTTCATTAAAATTTTTTTCATCGTGATTGGTTTGTGGTTTTATAATTTTACATGTTTTTTCTAAACTTACAATAAAGGTATGCGTATAAATATATTAATAAAAAATGTATATTTACTTTAAAAAAATGAATGAAAAAAGAAAAATTTCACAATAGATTTGTGTGAAATCCATTCGAAGCTAAATTTTCCATGCTACTATTGGGAAAAGGAATTTATAATTATTTTTTAACTTATATATAAGTCGTGTGCGTTATAGGAAGGTCTTTCACAATGCTTCTACGAAATGTTGTTTCACGCCGGTAAATTTATTACCCTTTACGCATTTTCGCCGTTTGTTCATTGGTAATTTAAACGATAGCGTGAACAAGCGAGGTTATCGACAACTCCAGCAACTTCTCACTTTAATCTAAAACAAATTTTCAACTGTTAGGATTTTTTTGTTCTTGTCGTCGTAAAGTTTCGCTTGTGTAATTTACATTTCCTTACTCTCTTATCTATTTCGCTAATCGATAAAATGAAATCGAAGACGGTTTTAAATATTTGACTTACTAGATACGTATATAGTACAGCGGCTATGTAAGTTCGTAAAACGTGACTGAATTTTCAAATTGTTGTCGAAGGGGACGCGGTGTAACAATTTAACTCACGTGCCACCAATCTACCTATAACCTCTTCTACCTAATCTTAAGCCTCGTTTTCCTTTTATGATAAGTATTCATTTTCGTTTAGGTGAAGTAGAATTTTATTTTGCAGCTTGGTGGTTACCCCTGCTGATAAAATCGTCAAAAAAAAAATTCAACGCAGATCGACCAGCAGAAAGTTCTAGAGCATTGAAATATGTAGTACCTGCTACCTATATTTTATTACATCTACAAACCGAAGTTCAAAATTTGGAAAATTTTCTATAATTAATTCTGGGCGTTTTTTCATGAAAATGAATATACCTAATTTACAAATAGCCTATTAAAATTTTTCATTTCACCAAAATTTCATTCGTTCATTTTATACCGCATAGAAACTAATCAAATACATACATAACGCTATTATGATTAAAGGATGCGCCGATGCGGCATCTATATAAATATACCCATAGCAATACAGCATCAGCATATGAATGCATACGATTGTATATACAATATCATGAAATGCGGAAATTTAGAGTCATAATGTAAGTAGATACTTTGAATAACAACAAAACAATAAATAGGCAGCAGATCATCGATGGAAATGCTTTTGTAGTAGTAATGTATTTTTCAATGCATTATACTTGATTTTTTTCGAAAAATTTCTGCAAGTGGAACGTGCAAATTTGCGAAGTAGACGTTGAAAATAATTTATTCATCTCTTCGCTTGTTAATGTAATTTAGTAACAGTTTTGTATTGACATAGCCTTTGAAATATCATTTAAAACGTCAACTTCGACGTTAAACAGATAAATCCCTGTGGAAATAAGTTGCTACCTAGCTGCTACATGATGAGTACCTATAATATATTTATTTTTAATGATACCTATGTTTTAGCATGGTACCGGTGTTGGCCCAGCTACTCTGTCTTGCAAGATTTTGTTCGCTTTCAAATAACCAAGTTAATGGCTATCATCCGTACATCGATTTGTCAGTCGTTCTGAAAAATAACATTTTCCCAACGTTTTCCTCCTTAGTAGCTTCTAATTGTCGAAAAAAATACGCCTACGACAACCTGCTTTTTGTCGATGTAATTAATTGCTGTTAGTTTACATTGCGTGAATTTAATCGTTAAAATCAATTCCAAAATTAAATTAAATTTTCAACATGAGCTGTGAATTTATGAAAATCCGAAATAATCTATTTGCCTACTCATAGTTATGTACATTATTAGGCGGGTGAAATATGAAGTTTGGTTTCTTCTTATTGTATCATCATACGTAATTAACCCAATTAGAACTGCTTTAGACGGGACTATGGATATAGTAGGTTGCATAACCAATTTTTACAGGAAAAAGCACTAAAATCTCTGTAGCTGTCCAGGAAAATTAAAATTGTGAAATATCCCTCTATCGGGCAAACAAGTGTATGATTTAGGATATCATATCACAAAATTGTCCCATTTGATCAACAACTGAATTTGTAGAATCTTAGAAACCTTAAAATAATAAGGTCCTGTAACCTCGATTTTTCATAAAATCGAGCAATTTTTTGATATAATATTTTTAAACGTATACTTATTTGTCCGATAGAGCGATAAACAGCAATTACAATTTTTTCGAGCAGTTATAAAGAATTTTAGAGCTTCTTCCTGTAAAAATTGGTTATGCAACGCACTATACTCATGGTCTCGTCTTCCAATTCTCTTAAACTTTGCATTAATATAAGTTTAATTACATTTCTCTCCAATTTGAAAAATTTTAAATCAATGGGGTGGTTACTGCTTCGACTTACCTTCCTCTCGCCCTAATGATATTGCACCTAATGTGTATGGGGTGTACCTATCGTTCCAACGATAAAATGAAAATAAAAATCAACCTCTTTTACGAATCGGTAGATAATTTATGCTGTGGGTGATTTTCAGTTGATCGAAAAAGTGAATTTATAGAATATGGTATTGAAGCTTTTGGTTTTGTATACTTGTATAATATAATTAAGTACCTAGCTAGTAGCTACTAACTACCTACTGAAGGCGAGCTACGTTTGTTATAAGAGAAGTATTTTTCCACAAATTTTTACCGTGATTATAAATAATTTGATTTTGTGCTTTCATTGCGTTATTTACTACGCATGTATGAGTCTACAGGTGCGTTTAATTCATCATTGTTAAATTCGTTTATTTAACGTAGGTATCTTATACCTTGGAGGCAGTTAAATTATGAATTTTAAATGTTTTAGGGAAAGAATTATGCTGCGGCGTGCAGATTTGCTCGAGGATTAAGCAGTTGAAAAAATTTTTAATTGGATTACCTAATTAAATAACTGCAATGTTAGTTTATATAATGTGGATGCTTCATTCATATATATATTATTTTTGCCTTTATCCGGGGTAAAATGAAAGCTACCGTGATATTTTTGAGTGTTTTCATCTTTTTTAAAATTCCCCTTTTGGTGAGGAGAGCTCTACAACAAGTTTTTATTTATTTTTTTTTTCACAACGTAAAGATCAAAAATCGTCTCTATTTGCATAATCGTTCCGCGTATATTGGGATAACACATTTAAATATGACAAACGTAATCGGAACATTAATTCGATTAATAGTGGCGAAGGATTGATTATGAGTAAAAATTGAATGGAACCTTTAATGTCCCGCATAAATTATCTCTCTAATGGCACAAAAGATGGCTTATGTTTCACTTGAAATAAAATTTCAAGTAGTTGAAAATTAGTAATTTTGGACTAAATTGAAATTTTATTACGATTTCGAAAGTCGTAACTTCTGATCGAAGGCACCTTTTCAACCCATTATTGCAAAATCGTAAAAAAAATGTCATTCGTAAAATCACACCGGAAATGAAAGTTATAAAACCTGCAAAAGCAATAAAATCTTTTCTCGAGTTCCTCTAATATTTTTTCTAACGTATTTTCTCAATTATGACCCTGACTCATGTAAAATTCGAAGGCTTTCTCAAGGACACGTCGACGTAATGCGTCTGATGGTCTAACAAATAGTCAATGTCGCGTTCTTATCGCAATATCGTTATCACAATAGTTATCTATTGTCGAGTTTTTCAAAAAGATTTTTTTTAGATTTAGGTATAACAATGTCGTTTATTTTGTTGATGGTACGTTTTGAACTTTGGACATCGTTCTTGACGTAATAACATAGGCAGCGTTGAGAGATTTTTACTATCTGAATAATTCGGTGATTTCTACAACGATTTTAAACTTAAAATTTTTCGTTGTAATTTTATGACCGAAATGTTGTACATCGTGGAAATGTATTTCAAAAGACAGCACACGTTTTTTTCAATAGTAGGTACCTGACCTACCTATACCTACCAGAGTTGTCTATAGGACGATTATTTCGGCGGTTAAATCATAACCGTCCCGTCTACAGAGGGTTATGGTCTTGAAAAATTGGAACCGTGACCGTCTGTATAAATGACCAATCCGCCGGTTAATAACCGCCACAAGCAACGGCGGGTAAACGTACCCGTTCTCACGCTGGATCATTTCTTGAGGATATCTCCTCACAGAAGTGAGATACGAATTTATGTGAGGTGACATCTGAAAGAGGATGAAATTTCGCGTAATCGCCTCGTTTACGCTAGGCATGTTGCATTTTTAGTTTTCGAGATATTTCAATTTTAAGATGAAAAAGTTTTACATTAGTGTAAGTGAGGCGTATTTGCCAAATTTCATCCCCTTTAAAATGAGACCAACAAAAAAAATTCTAAGAATTAGAAATTGTTAGAAACATAGATACGAGTACAAATGGTGGCATGAAGGAAGGTTGAGTCATGCCTTTTGTTAAGCTACTCTACCTGCTCTTCATAATAGATAAGAAGTTTTACGTCTATATCTTACGAGTTAGAATGGTCGGACGGTCTCGATTATAGGCGCGGCGGAATCGAGACCGTCCGACCATTCTACCTCGTAAGATATCTATTATGAAGAGCAGGTAGAGTAGCTTAACAAAAGGCATGACTCAACCTTCCTTCATGCCACCGTTTGTACTCGTATCTATGTTTCTAACAACTTTCTAATTTTTTTAAGGCTATTCTTTACCATTCTTATCAGTAAAATTTTTCTGAAAAAAGGGGATCACTTAGTTACCACTTTTTTTGAAAACTACTGAACGGATTTGACTGAGGTTTGATTTAATTTGAAGGAAATCCACTTGGGAATAAGAGTACGGGAGATTTTTTTGATTCATTGAGTATAAAAGGAAAACAACGCAATTTAGGTGAGAAAAATTGAAGTGATGATATCTGGGCTCTTAGGACGAAAATTGAAAATCTGGCCCGTACTCTTATTAAAATAGTTGTAAGAAAAAGATTCATGAAAAAAAAATTGAAAAATTTTCAATTTTCACTGAGATGAGTGGTAAGTTAAGTTTAGAGAAACAGAGTTCACGGGGTTATATTTCAAAATGGCTGCTTGACAGTTTTGGTACTACAATAAAATTTATAGAGAGCGAATTATTCAGTTATGTACAAATTCGTTCTTTCAATTATCATCAATCTTATCAATACAGTGATGATTCAAAAATCAAAATGAACTAAGTCACAGGCGGTCATAGGGAGCTGTTTGGGACATAGCATTTCGCTCTCACATGGCGCAATGGTAAAGAATAGCCTTAACTTAACGATATCTGGAGAACTCTGTCACACCTACTGACCTGTCGCTTTGCATGAACTCATGCCTCGAATTCCTCAACAAACTAGCTCACCATCAATGGAATATCCTTCAAATTTCTTCGTGAAATTCATTTATAACAATGTATTAGCAATGTTGCAACGTAGTACCAAAGATGATAACACCTGAGTGCAGGAGACTATCCTATGACGAAATTGTGTGCTCGTATGAATTAATATTACAAACTTTCATCGTTCTTTTCATCGTGCATCGCAAGATTAATTGAAACCGTGGACAGAATATCAACCAGAGAAAAAAGAAAAATGAAAAATATTTGGTAATTTTTCAAAACGCCCCATTTAATTACATTCGAATTGATGATAACGTTTGACATAACATGTTCAGAGATCTGCTTTGCAGCATAACTACTCGTATATAAAGTATACGAGTAGTATGTACTCGCATACACTACGTTGAGCTATCATTAATAATTCTACTCGGTCGATTCGCGGTTCTAGCAAATTAACGCACACGCAAACCTAATCAGGACGTCAATCAGAGTATTTAAAGCTAAAAAAAAATGACGTAAAAAAATCTCGTATTTTATACCAATTGCCGTCATCTAGCAATCACCCTGCGCAGTAATCCATCTAGTTGTTGCTCAGGCTACAATATGAAGACAAATTGACTTATGAGCAATAAATGTCGTACACGCTTTGCTTACACTTTCGACATAGAAAAGAAAGGCTCTTAAGATAAACTCGAAGCATAGGACTTGGCGTCGTCTCACGGCTGTCCGTTCTTGGGAGAAATATTTTTGTGTAAAAATTTGTGCTACTTTTTCATAGAACTTGTATCCGTGCAATGAGTGACGTTGTGTAAAGATTGCGGGCACCTAACTTATCGCCTGTCAGACGGTCTAGAATAGGCGCCATTTCTCAAGCTGCTACACGAATGCAGAGCTGGGCGGAGTGTTAAATATTAAACCGATTCTGAATGGGCATTTTCTCTAATCTCTTGGACGCAGATATAAACGTAAATAATACGTGCAATTACTGTAACGATTTTTTTTTAAGCGCCCGTCGGCTTATTTGGAAATATTTTTTCTGCATGTAGGGTATGGTCAACCTACGATTTGTTGTACACGTCGAATGCAGAATGTACGCTTTTACACCAAGGACTATAATTCATTTTTTTAATTAAGGTTTTTGAGTGGATATCATATTAGACGGGGATACGGGGTGGGACTGTTTTGAAGATGTGTGCCGTACAACTTCGATGGTTTGTTGAACAGAAGTATAAAATAAAATGGAATCCGTCAAGAATTATCAAGTTTTGAGAATGTTGCATCACGAGAAACTCCGACAGACTACTGATCTCGTTTCAAACGGACTATATACGTATCAACTTTTTACTGAGAAGTACAAACAAAACACGATAATACTAATAAAAATTACAAAGGGAATGAAAAATATCTAAAAAACAAACTACGTAATGGCCAACTTAAAAATAGTTTTCAATTGCGGGAAGATATTTCAAATAAAGATTAAAGAGAGGAAAAGCGTTAAAAAAAAAATCGCAATTGAACTCATCATATCTTAAATTGTTTTTTTCCTTCTCAGAAAATTTAATGCTCGAAGTTAAGTTGCTCAACTCACGTGTAACAAGACAACGAGTGTCAACACTGAAACTAATTAAAACAAATCCGCGGAACACTCGAAGACTTAAAAAATCCACTAATTACAAAACTTGAAAAAAATTTTATTTAACGTGAAATTAGCTCACTCACCTTTTTAATGTTTTACAAGAGAATTAAAAATGAAAAACGGGTTAAAAACGCATTAACCAAAACAGATTAGGTTTCCACATTTTTTTATCTTTTGATTTCACACATACTTTCGTGTTGACATAAACATTGGAAAACCAGGATATCCATATTTCTCTATTCACTCATTGTAAAAATACTTATTTGAAAAATTGCTGGATAATTATTCGAGTAGATAGAGATACACCGATTCAATAACTCGATCAAGCAATATGTGACGCGTTGTAGTTTGCATAGAAAATATTTTACGGGAAAAATCGTTCGCCGGGGGTGTGCAGAGAAAATTCGGGCCCAGAGGAAAAATTATACGGACCCTTTTCCCTTAAAAGGGCCCGACAATTTTCCAAGGACTGATCATTTTTTCCAAAGGACTCATTTTTTACAGTGGCTTAAAACACACGCAGACTCCTACAGAAATCCGGGGACGGGTGGAAAACCCCCTTTTCCCTTCTGGTTGGGCCCGTTGTTCGCCACGTGTCCCATTTACAGAGGAGAAAAACGTTTTATTCGATTAGATAATTAAAACTACGCTGAGACTGCTCTCTGCTCGAAAATCTTCGAAAAAATTTCAAATTATAAGCTTATAATTTAAGAATAAGGGTTGAGAAAAGGAAAAATCAAATCTAGTAAAGATTATTCTTTTAATTTTATCTGATAAAAAAAAGTTGTTGTCTTATGGAAAAAACAAATAGAAGAGGAACATCAGACGGCACAGTTATACTGGCTTATCTGCGGTTATTTATTTTATTTAGGTACCTAATTGAAATCTAATTAATGTTAATCGCGAGCCAAATTGTCTCAGAAAGGAAATCTAAATAATAACAGTTTAATTAAATTTACCGAAATTGTTCGTTCGAAAAAATTTTTATTGCCGAACTACGTTGGTAGTTCCTTTTTCTTTTTCTCGTTTCCAAATGGTTTCTTTTATGTTCCAATCACAAAGTAGGTAGCTACTTAGTGACCTACTTATACTTGGAAAAACTACATATTGCACTAGCGTACTAGAACGATATCTTTTACGAACTTTGATAAAACGCTTATGGAAGAATTTGCAAAAAATTGCTCATTTTAATTTTAAGTTGGCTGGGTATATTCGCAAATGAAATAATTTTTTCATTATATTATGTCCCTTGTAATTATACAATTTTCGCGTTTTGGGAAATTTCATACGGCGGTGGCGTAAAAAGAAAGAGTCAAACTGTAGAAAAGAGCGAACTTTCCAGCAAATTCTATTCATAAGTTGGAAGGCGAAATTTTACGTGAAGTATTTTCCTATGCGGATATCCCGCTGCGAAACTGTTACACATAAATAAACCGTCATCGTTAGTTTAATTAAGTTTATGCTTGTGCTATTCGATGTGATTATTAAGACGTGAAATCTGACGCAGTTTTTCACTTGTATCCCGTTAATATTTAATATACAAATGGTTGTTGGTTGGTATTACCACGTTTATCAAGATTGAAAAATATGTCTTGGTGAAGAAAAACAGTAAGTTTATAGGTAGAATTCGAGCTCCGAAAATGTGTTTTATTTCGTATAATTTAACAATCGAGAAAGATGGGGAAGGGTGCGATTTTCAGATGAAGTATGAGTAAAAACGATATAAGTAGTTATTGAATTATTTATACACGATGATTCGAGTTAGAAGTAGAGGTACCTACACCTAGTAAGTGAATGACTCGGATGAAAAGTTTTTTTCCAAGTTTTCCTATTTTTGTTTTCTTTTTTTCCTCGTCTAATGTATAAAGCCTGTACACTTCTGAGAATCGTCGGCGTTTTACATTTGATAAAATATTAATAGCATTTCGAAAAATTCTATAGGTACTTATTCCTATATCGATGTAATTATTTACCCGATGCTTTTTTCCGCCAGGTCAGATAGGATATATTTCATACATATTGAATTGTATTACATATGAATAATGAATATGCTTTTAGGCTAATTTGAAAAAATTAACCTCCACGGAATAAAATTTCTGCGTAATTGTGTACGAAGTGTTTGTTTTTTTAATCACAGGAGAATTGAAGTTATTTGTTTTTGTTTTTTAGGATTGAAAATTCTACTCGTATACTTCGCAGAGGTGGCGAAATTCGTTTAATATAGGCGCTGACATTTTATTTTTATTTACATTTCATCCTGTACATTCTTGGGCCTTTTTTTTTCCGCCTAATTAATATTTATGTTGTATTGGTAAAGCCTTAGGAGTTCAGTATCATGGGAGATGGCGACCGACCTTTTATTTCACACGTTTGTTGAAAAAAAACCGCATGATTTGGTACCATTTCACATTTAAATTATTTCACTATATGAAAAACTTCAGTTTAATTGCAGAAAGCCAGCGTGTTCCTGTAAAATTTAATATTTATCTGAAATTAGTTCGTGAAATCTCGTTCAAAATAACCTGTTGCCATTATTGACATTAAGCTTAACGCATATACGACTACGCGCGATGACATACGTAATGTCGGTTGCGAACAAAGCGCTGCCAAAAATTAACATGTAAATTGTAAATTTATCGAGGAGTTTCCGATAACAAAATGATGAATTCTCGCTTTAAAGTTCTTCGCGTATAAGTTCACGAATACAAAAAAAAATATAGAAAATCAAGAAGTCCACGCTCTTTGCACATAAACAGGAACTTTTTTTGAAGTTTTTGGTGAGAAATGAGTAAAGACGAAAATGACATCGTAAATTGGGCGAAAAATGAGATAGAAAATATTTACCAGAAAAGGAAAAAATCCGCAGTGATTTTCTTCGCTTGTAATTTCGCCGCGTTTTGTTTTTCACCCGTGACAATAGCAATCGTTGTAAAATTAATTGAAAAGTATACCCGAATGCTAGATTGCTTCGTTTTTCTATAATATTTGCTCTTTCTTCATTGGTTTGTTGACATTTTTTTCGACGCTTGAAATTATTATTTGACAAATAATTGAGCCACTGAGGCGTGAATTGAATGAATGTTTGCAAAAGGATCCCTTCGAAGTTGATTTTTAATTAACTGGTTATTTTCTTCTTGTCAGCATTTTCGGTGTAAAAAATCGAGGTCATAATTACTAGTTTTTTCGTAAAACATCGCCTTCAACTCACGTGCATGTCAGCATCCAATCTTTTCCAAAAATTACTTTCGAATATTTGGATACCCACATAGCAAATGTCCAGAAGACGAAATTGAAGAAGTTGATACTTTTTCAAATGTAACATCGTACTCGTATTTGTGAAAGTGCGATACAATTGTGCGTTTAAACATTGTACTCATATGTTGTAAATTTACCTATTGTAAAATTACAGCTATATTTCATCGATTCCTGGAATGCACATCTCTTTATACTCTACCACGAAAAGGCGAATCGGTTTATACTTGCTTATTTTTTTACAACGTTAATGCTTCTTTTATTTCTTTTTTTTTATTTTAAATTTTCGCCGTATCCAGGAATCGAGACTTGATGCGGTTTTGAGAAATGAGCTACACCCCACACGATGGTTTTGCAGACGTTTTCGAACAAAAGATTTTTTAATTCGAGAATTTCGTCTTTTTTTGCATTTTACGAAAGGTACCAAATAATATGAACTGTTCAAAGAAGAAAAGAAGGAAACGAGTGTCTCGTCTTTTGTTCATTGCGTATTGGATTTATAACTTGTTCGCAACGTTTGAATTCTTTTACGGTTTCGGTCGAGCATGATGAAAAAATTACGTTTTAGTGTCCAATTCTTTTAAAAAATCAAATTCGACTATTGGTTTAATATTGTAAGTAACTACGAATGTTACGTTTGTAAGATAGAACAATATTTCCAAAGATGTTGCATATTTTTTGGAATATCTACAAATATTACCGATTATAACGATTTTATATGGAACTAAAATTAAAAGCAATCAAACATTTGTCACAGCCTTTTAGAGAAAATCCGGACCCCGGGGAAAAATTATACAGACCCTCTTCCTTTTGGAAGGAGACGACATTTTTTCCAAGGAGTAGTCATTTTTTTCAAAGAGCCCGTCATTTTTTTACAAAGGCATAAAACGCAAGCGAGTCTCTAAAAAATCCGGGCCCAAGGCAAACCCCCCTTTCCCCTTCTGGTTGAATCTGTATATCAAATAGAATTATATATATCAGCAAGCCGTCCTACTCGAATCCAAATGAATCGGTATTGGTACACCGAATTGTTGACGTGGTGTTTTATTTGTTTGGAAATAAATTAGATTTACTCGATAACAGATGTTAATTTTTCATATCACCTAAAATTGGAGTTCAGTTGGAGTTGCCAAGCGATATTGAAGTTTTAAGCGTAATCTTGGTAATATAGAATACTCGACTCGATTCCGACATGGAAATCACCAAGTGCCGGGCGAAAATTTGCATAAAATAATTCCTTGCGAGAACGTAAACGAGAAAAAAGATCGTTTTAACGGCCATTTATTTCACGCGTATTTAATGACGAAGAATATCGCGAGTAAGCGGTTTTTTCAAAAATGTTTCGAAAATTTTCAATTCTCAAATATTTTATTGATAAAAATTTGTTTTGATATTGTAACAGTCGACGAGTTTATTTTGATAAAATCCATTTTTCATAATTATGACAACAAACCGACCATATTCCTATATTTATACCATCAACCCATAAATTATTCATTTAAGCATGTAGAGAATTTTTTCAAATCGTAACTATCTCGTTGAAAAAAATAAAACAAAATTTTGAAAAATGTTGCTCCCAAATTATACCGAATTGTATCTAATCGATACATCGAATATTAGCGGATAAAACGTAAAATATGAATTTGAATCTTAATTTCCGTGTAGCAAAAGTTACTAGTTGGTGTAGTTTAATTAAACAGGTTTTTCGTCGAGGAAAAGTTATTTACTATTTTTTCGTTCACCAAGGCAATTTAAACTTCCAAATAAGAGATCATATGTAGGTTGTCGTACGTGCTGGAATAGGATTGGAAGAAATGTCTTTTTGGATTATGAACATGAAATTTTCTGCCATAAATTTGTTCGAATGAGAACTTCGTAGATTTGATGGAATACGTATTTTTCGTGTTTTTTTCTAATTCATATTGATCTACGAAGGATAATTATCCCACCGGCAATTTTTTTCACATGGTATTTTAGAAATAAAATATAAAAAATCTCAAAATACGTGTTGTTGTTGGTTTTTGATATTATGGAAGTTTTTTTTTTAAATTTATTAATGGATGTTTCAACCAATATACTTCGTTGATTGAAGTGCACCCGGACATTACCTACTGTAAACGAATTTTCACACAGTATCAATTGCAATAGACAAGTAGGATATTTGGTATTTTATATAAAGAAAGACAATAAGGGGTCAACTAACATGAGTAAAATGCGCTACTCGCTCGAAAGTTAAAGGAAATAAATAGGTATTAATTATCATAATAAATTATAAATAATCGTATTCATTCGATTAGTAACATATGATATAACTCAACACATTATACTCGGCTACTTCAGCATTCTGAAGTAAAGAAGCCGATGAGGCCCACGTAAGTAAATTAAATTATCAAAGAAAACTGGAAGTAAAAAAAATATCACAATAAATTTTGTCAACACTTACGAATAAATTTCCGTTCGGAAAAAGATTCCGGCCGAAAAAAAATGTTCCGAGAGAAAATCGTGCACTAAAATACGCGGAAACGTGCGAATCTCAAATAATACACGGCTAAAGGAAAACTGATGCTGAATACTCTACACTTGAACGATGATAAAAACCATCCTGCAATATGAACCCCTTCGCCCCGAAAATTTTGCCATTTGTACAGCATCTTTAGCGCCTGCGTTGCTTAGAGCAGTTCGCGTGTATACGCACATACTCATTTCATATCGCTTTCGGTTTTCGTTTCTGAATTATGAACAAACAGATAGGATTTGGAATTTGTATTGTTTTTATGCGCTTTTTTTACACAGTGATGGAAAATACCACGCTTCGTATAAGCCATCGGTTTTTTTAAATTAAAAATATTCACGAAACATTGTAGATACAGTGTAACTTTTTATGGTACGTTGTTAATTGTTTTATCAAATATTTTACCCGTAAAAAAATTATGATTCTGAAAATTGTTCCATGTACATTGTGCAATACGATGAAAAAAAGCATATGAAATTTTCAAACGTAGGGCTACCAAAAACGCAATTTCTGGTTTCTTGGCAATGGGTGGTTGAATAGTGTTATCCTGTCCGGAGGAAAGTTGCAGTCACGGTATATTAAAAAAAATTTTGTAAATGAAGTTGTTGGATTATTTCGCAAACAAACATAGATAATTGAAAAAGAATGGAAAAAAGGTTCGATGGGTGTATTGTAGATCACAGCAGGATTGTTCCGTTAACGTTGATAATTTGCGTAGGTTGAAAAGCAGACATTCATTGTTTTGTGCACGTACCAACTGATAAAAAAGTTTCCTTTACCTATACACAATAGTTGACTTGATTTTTAAGACTTGTTGCAATAAAGGACTAAAACGTTTTTCCTTAGGTGTATTCCTTTCGCATACTCTGAGTAACTCCGAGTAAAAAAAGCTATTCCAAGTGAGATTTTGGTGTTCTTTTCGAACACGATTCTGCAGAATCGTTATCAATTTTACTACTTTCTGCTCGGAGTTAGGTGGAGTATGCGAAAAGAATACGCCTGTTCACGTGACGCATGGCAAAAAAATGGTCGGAAGGTGCGATTTTTTGGTTGAAGAATATTTCAGTTTCTAAGAAGCAATGTACTACGAGTGGGTACTCCAAAAAGCCTGTGATGTTTGTTTACTGTGTGAAAACATTCATTGTGTTGTGCACGTACGAAAAGAAGTTTCTTTTATCTATGCACAATAGGTGATCTTTGATTTTTTTAGATTTATTGCAAAACAAAAGACTAAAATGTTTCTTATCTAGGTGACGCGTTACGAAAGAATGATCGGAAGGTACGATTTTTTTGGTCAACGAACATTTCAGCTTCTTAGAAACGATGTAGCTAGTAGCTACTCCAAAAAGCCTGAGAATATTTTTTTACTGCGCGTAATGCGAAATAATTTTTACGTTGACGTGTTGTTAGACATGTTAACTAGCTATAATTTTATCAAGATTTACTCACGTAAATCATATCAGTAGAATACCTGACTCCTTGAACCTTTTAAAGGATTTTGTAAAGATTTGTATCTTGATAAAAAATAAATAAATTGAACGAACTCGTCGAATGAAGTTTAAAATTAAATTAATTAATAATTAATCAACCATTCGGTTTGATTTACCGGAGTAGGTAATTACCTCATCCATTGACTCATTCAAAAGGGAATTTTATTTCAACTGAATTCTTATATTTGAACTTTCCTCCGGAAGTTAGGCTACTTTAATTATAAAAATTTCAGTTAAAAAAAGAGAAAACATTGCGATATAAAAAAAATGAAGGAATTTTATACTAATACAAAATTTAATAACAAAAGTTGAAATTGTTGAGAAAAAAATGTATATAGGTATATACATAAACGCATACTATGTAACATCATATTTTAAGTGAACGCGAAAGCGTGAGACGAACTTGTTGAAATAAAAGTTTTCCGAATAAGTTTTAATATTTAATAAGAAAATAAGTTAATTTTTGTCAGGAAAGGTATCTAGTTTAAGCATTGTTTAAATTATTTAATTTTCTCTCGCCTTTCATTATCGTCTTTTGTAATTTTGATTTGATAATTGGATGATAGTGTTTTACAAACGAAATCCATTGATTTTTTTCTAATTAGATATTTAAGTTAATGATTTACGATTCATTATTTATCACTTGTAAAATGACAAGTTTATTTTATTATCACAGCAGTTAGGCCTGCTTGTTTAATAATATCCGCTTTGAAAACGTTCTATTGTTTTAAAAACTTGCATTTGCTTTCCGAAATTAGTTCTGTTTTCTTTCTTGGCTACTCTGTGCTTAGCCTTTAGGTTGCAATTTTCGCAGGTATATTACGAATATGAAACGCTTCTTCATTGAATTAAAGTTGAGTTTAGAGTTAAACATGCTCTAAAAAGGAAAATGATTTCATTTGTTCAAGAGATAAGTTAATTTACCAAAGAGATAACTACGCGTAGGCTACATACACGGGAGGAAAACCTTTAACAATAATTTTCTTTAAAGAAACTTTTGTTTTAAATAACAAAAGTTTCCATGGATGAAAATCTGGTAGACATAGGTACGGATTATTTACTCGAATACTAGGTGAAATAAAAAGATGAACTTTCGTGTGAAATAGTTGAAATTCATAACTGATACTAAGATAATTTACAAAGCTGGCTGACATTTTTTTATTTCCACGTTATAATGTGGTAACAAATCACTTCTTTTTTCAGCATTTCAAGTAGGTATTAGGTACCCACAACGCATCAGTATATGTTTACAGTTTACTCAAAGTGTAAAACAGTGATGTACCTATTTCAATTTTATTTTTGAACGAATTAGAAAATTGCCAAGTAAATCGCAACAATCCTTCCAAACGATCTAACTTAATGTCTGTATTTAATTCACTTGTCCACATAAAATGGAAAAAGTCGATATGAAAAAATTATTCGAAGCTTTCCAACAATTTATCAAAGAGTTGAAAGGCATCAAGGATGAATTAAAAGAAGAGATTTCTCAGCTAAACGAAAACGTATTAGCCAAAATTAAACATCTGCAATATCAACTAGATGGCATGCAAGATCTTAACGACGAATTTGCGAAATTCAAACATGAAATCAAAACGGATGTGGATGCGTTGAAAAACGATTTGGAAAATAAATTTCAACAACTGAGAAAAGAAGTAGCCGATGAAAATTCCAATAAAAAAAGCACAATCAAAAATATAGAAGAAAATTTCAAAAAAGAATATGTGGTGGAAAGTGCATCAAAAAAAGATCAAGAACCCAAAAAAGACCCTATCGCAGGTCCTGCCGGACTTGAAGATAATACAAAAAAGACGGAAGAAAGTTTACCTCCTCAGTAAAGTATAAAGTTACATTAAAATTTATACTCATTATAGCAAGAGAAAAATATACATTAGAGAAAAAAACTACAATCAAGGGAATGACAAACTATCATGGTTATTAGTATATGACAATTGGAAAACGGCTTGTATATGCATGTAGATGAATTGTACTAAATAGTAAATTATTTGAGATAAGTAGATACAGAGAAATAATTTATTAATCAAGTACTTGGAGACAAAGATTGATACTAGAAACCGCCAAGTGATTGCTAAAGAAATAACAATCCTCCCAAGGTACCCTTATCTTGACTTGTTTTTTTTGCCAAAGTGAAATTTTAAAATCCTACCTCCTTTGTACGATTATACTACAAAAAACTTGTGCAAAAAAAAGTCTATTATATGTATTACTTTGAAAACGAGACCGCTGTTTTTTTATTGCATTTCAACCAAATAATAAACACAATAGACTTTAGCTGCGAAAGCGACGAAAGCGTAACCCGTCTGACGTAGGTATTCTTCCTAGAAGGTTTTAAAAATGGTTTAGAGTTTTACCAAATAGGTAGTCTAAAATTTCCCAAGTTGCTCAAGTTGAAAAATATCAGCCTTTTATGCAATTTAACATCGCTTTGAAGGAATTTATGAAAAATGTTCTCACTGTTTCAAGAAATTATTAGGGAAATTGCTTCGTATTTCATTTCTTAAAATATACGCAATTACATATTTTTTAATTTCTTTTCATCAACCATCAGCATCAATATTAATCAACAAAATTACTGAATTTCTTTGTTACAAAATTTAGTGAAAGATTATTCATTGTATCATTGATTAATTTATTAAAAAAATCATGATTAAAAAAGAAAAATTGAATTTGTCTTTATCTCCATAATTTCAAAAATCTTACGATACTTTTAATTACCTATGCATATGTCTCAATTTTATTTCTTTCTTTCTTTAAATATGAATTGATTATTAATGACAAAAATACTTAATATCTGTCATAATTTTGAGTAAAATAAAGAATTGTAAATCCGCTGCAAATGGTTCTTAAGTAAAAATTTTTTAATTCTAATTTTTTGACTATTTAAAACTGATTTGTTATTTTCCGATTACTCCCCGTCTTAAAATATGTAAAATTTTACACGTATTGGTTACATATACTTTTTCTTATTTTGCATTCTTTTATTTTTTTTAAATTATTAAAAAAAAAAATTAAAGCACTCAAAGTGTAGAACGCATAAAGAAGCAGACATTATTCTCGCTATCGGCGTTTGTCGGCGTTTTCACGTCAGCATCGCATGGTATCGTAGAAATTAAACGAACAAAAATAGTTGATTTTAGAAATTAAAACATAACATTCTATTTAAAATGGAGAGTAAAATTTCATGAATTTAGTAATTAATAAGAAGAATAATTACTATTTGAAGGTTAAAAGCCTAAATTGATATAATCATTGGAAAATTATAACAAAAGTTGTAATTCGTAAAACGAAAACGAGACATCGTCGCCAATGGTGGCTACACTGCGGTCACACTGCGACATCGGGCACGCCTACTTCCTTCATGAGTCTCGTATGTTCTTCGCTACCTTTAACTCATCGTTACCCTGACATTATGTTATGGTTTTCTGAACTGTGAAGTCTACAGTGGAATATTATACTGGTGAATTGAAAACACAAAAAGAATTTTTCGAGTGTAGAATTTAGTTTAAATTGACATTTAAAATTATATATTAGTTTTTTGCTTTCATAAATCTTAAGCTGTGCGGTGTAAAATTATTTTGAAGTTAATTTTTAATGTTTTGTGTGTAAAGTGAAGCGTTTTCTATTTGCTATCATCCAACTTCGAGAATAAAATTGAAAACTCATTAGGTAAGATTGAATTATTTTCCATTACATTGTGATAAAATAGAATTAAAACATAAATGTGAACATCCCTCGGTATTAGAACGAATTTAATTCAAAATAGAATTTTTTTTCTCAAATATATCGTAAAATTTTGAACGCGTTATGTTCTAAATTCTGAGTTGATATGTCATTCTTATATGATCGTATCGATATTTGAGTTTCTATAATACTACGGTGGTTGTTTACATTGCAATGTCGTCTGATTAGATATTACGTAGATAGAAGCATTATTTAATAATACGATCGTTGGTTTAGATTAATATATTAATAAGTAAACATTGCATTGAAAGAAATTTTGTTTCTTTTCAGATTTTCTTCTTCTATTCTTTATGATGTTTTCTTAAAAATGAGTGTACGATTATAAAACGGGTATCGTTAAAATGCGGGAAGTAAAATAATGAGAATACCAGAAACACTGGTGAAATTCCCTAAAGAGATGTTAGTATCAATTGATACAAACCGCTGCTCTTTTCAATCAGTATATTTCTAATTTCTTTTAAGACTGTGGTTCAGGTCGCACACTTTTTTTACATCGTTTATGTCGTATTGCGATGATTTTATCGCAAATATTTAAGAAATGGAAATTTATTTTAAATAAATAAATTGCCAGCAATACGAGAATTGCGCGTTATATAGAAATAATGTGTGAAGCGGTGAGTCTACATTGATGATTTGTTCATCGTAGAACACATCTCTGGAAATGAGATTTCTGCGCCGAATTCGTTGATTTCTGGATGTATCATGTGTTATACTCGAAGGTGTTCATCGCTTGTGTATTTTGCCAATTTATTTGTAGTTGGTTCAAATTTTGAGTAAATTGAGGTTTAAATTTTACCTCTTTAAAAATATCTTTCAGTTGTTAAAATGAATGTATTTTAATAAAACTGCACCTTTTGAAGCTAAAAAAAAGTGAAGACAGACTACAGTCTTACTATCTATTCTCAAATTTATCGTATTTTGTAATTTTGTAATAAATTTTAATATTACGGTTTCGATTTAGCACAATGTGGTCGACTCCAAACGCCGATAAACAAGATGTAAAAAATGGCGAGACTTATGGCATGACCTCAGCCATTAGTACTGCGCTACCGAAACCAGCGGATATACAAATGACCGAGGAATTGGAAGAAGCATTGTCTAAACACGATATTCTAGACTCTCCTATAGAACTGACCCAGAGGTAGAATTGTGAAATGCGATAACGATGTATCCTTATAGCTTCCGAAATTTAACATGTAATTTATTTCAGAATGGATGTGTTGAGTCGTTTAAACGAGATGGTCAGTGACTGGATCATCGAGCTGAGTTTAGCTCGTAATATGCCCCGAGAATTAGCCGAGCAAGTGGGAGGCAAAATATATACTTTTGGCTCGTACAGATTGGGAGTTCATCAAAAAGGAGCTGATATCGACGCACTATGTGTAGCTCCTCGCCACATCGATAGATCTGATTTCTTTACATCTTTCTACAGAAAACTGAAAAATTGTCCAGACGTGAAAGAATTAAGAGTAAGTGATATGATTTTGCGAAAAATGTTACTTTTAGGGTTTTACTAATTTCGATGGAATTTTTCAGGCCGTTGAGGAAGCTTTCGTACCTGTTTTAAAAATGAATTTCGACGGCATTGAAATCGATTTATTATTCGCTAGATTAGCTTTGAGAGAAATCCCAGATTCAGTGGTAAGATAACTGAAATATGTAATATTTATACTTAATTTTAGTCTAGTTTAATTTTATTTTTATTTATATATTTTTGTATGTTTTAATTTGTATTCAGGACTTGCAAGACGACATGATTCTTAAAAATTTAGACCCACGATGCGTTCGTAGTTTGAATGGATGTCGTGTCACCGACGAAATTCTGAGATTAGTACCAAATGTTGAAACATTCAGATTAGCACTTCGTGTTATAAAATTATGGGCAAAACGTAAGTGATATCGTTTTAACTTCGGGAATGTAACTATCGTCGTGTTTTCAATTTACCTTCTAAATTTTTCTTTCTTTTTACAGAACATGGAATTTACTCGAACGTTTTGGGATATCTCGGTGGTGTATCATGGGCAATGCTAGTAGCTAGAACTTGTCAATTGTATCCTAACGCAGTGGCCTCCACCATCGTTCATAGATTTTTCCTAGTATTCTCTCAGTGGAAATGGCCTCGGCCTGTTCTACTGAAACAACCGAATAATCTTAATTTGAATTTTACCGTATGGGATCCGAGAGTAAGTGATTTTGGTATTGGCTTATTAGCTGCAAATTAGTTTTACTAATATAACTCGATATCGCTTCAGTTGAACGTCGCCGATAGAGCCCACCTTATGCCGATTATAACCCCAGCTTATCCGCAACAAAATTCAACCTTTAATGTGTCAAATTCTACGCGTACGATCCTAGTTCAAGAATTTCACGCGGGTTTCCGTCTAATCGATGAAATTATGATGGGTAGATCAAAATGGGATATATTATTCGAAAAACCAAATTTTTTCGCCAAATATAAGTAAGTTTTTATCTTTAATTTTTTTCTTCATATACCTAGAAAAAGAGTTGTTTGCTATTGTGCATTTCTATTTTGCAGGCATTTTCTTTTACTTATTGCTTCGTCGAGTACAAAAGCAGAACATCTCGAATGGTATGGTTTAGTTGAAGCGAAAATCAGACATTTAGTTACGACATTAGAGCGAAATAGATTTATTCAGTTGGTACACGCCAATCCTGAGATTTTCAAATGTAACCAAGATTATTTCAAAAATGCTTCTGATTCGCCGCGAGAAAATAATGTAGAAAAACCAAATTCCTTATGGGTTGTTGGTATTGAATTTCACAAAATCAGCGGAGCCAGTATAAATTTAACGGAAGAAATTCAAAGTTTCACCAATGCCGGTGAGTAAAACTGAATTTTTCTTTTGATTGAATTTTTTAATCGTTTGATTATTAATTTTGAATTTTTTCATAGTCATGAAACACGCTACCGGAATTAAGATGTATAAAGAAACAATGAAAATAGAGGCTAAATACGTTCGAAGGAAGAATTTAGGTCAATATATGTCGGTAGATATCATCAAACGAGATCGTCCGGTGAGTATCGTTTTTGGAAATAATTTTCAAAATTATGTCAACTTGAAATAACGAAATTGATATTTCAGGCGGCATCGATATTAGCTCCTATAATCGAAAACGGCGCTACGATATTGTTAAGACGTAATGGCTTAGACAAACCACCTTCGACGCCACCACCGCTGCCGCCACTTCCTCAAAATAACATTCGTAAATCGGCATTCAGCATTAATCGTACCGTTAATCATATCGGAGGCGAAAATACCAACACCAAGATTAACCCGTTGAAAAGACCATCTGATACGCCGACTGACGAAGGAAGCGCCGCTAAGAGAAAACCATCCGCTGATAATAAACCTAATTTTGGAAATGTATCCAGCTCCAATAGTGTATCACCTGCGCCAAGGGTAAGTTTTTACTCTGATATTCAATAACATTCATTACAGATATTGTTTGTGGCTGCCAAGAATGTATTTTTTTTGTTTAATATCTTTGCATAGCATTAATCGCGGTGTTTTACTAATCTGACAGGACAAACTGATGAATTGGCGAAAGATACACTATCGATCAACGACATTCTAATTAAGAACATAACTTATTGACTAGGGAGACTTAATCCTCCCGCAAAATTTTAAACAAGAGAAGAAATTCTCTTGCAAAAGCCCCTTCAAAAACGACGTAGTGAAGGATGCATGACAAGTGTAAACGCACTGAAGAGTAGATCGCAAATTATAAAAGTTCACAAGTAAATAGCAATTTCCAAACATTTTGGCATGAAATTGCTATGAATGCCCCATATCTCATTCGGAGGTGACCGAATAAAAATAAGTCACTGGAAATTGGATGTGCCAATTTTTAAATGTGCTTACTAACCTCGAGAATTTCCAAAATTCTGACTTTCTTCCGCCTTTCGCCTGTTGCTTTTGTGTGCGCATAATATTACTGCATGATGCGTTTTGGTTTTCATTGTTTATCTAATGCTAGCGACTTGACACGAATAATAAATGTATTTTATTTTTCAGAATGATGAAATCATCGATTTAGACCTCGACGATTCTGACGAAGTTGAACCTGTCGTGATCGATGACGACGAAAATGATAACGACAACGATAATTCAAGTACTGACTTGAGCAAAGCAGCTGATGATACGACGATTTCTCTCATCGATCTTACCGATGATAGTCAAGATTCAGATGTTGGTATCGTCTCATCATCAACAGAGGTAAGCAATTTGTGCTTTCGTGATTTGAAATTAAAAATTTTGAAATTTAAAATTCTCCAAGAATAATTACATAGTGATACTTGTACTTTTTTATTCGCCTTACCTAAGAGACCCAATGATGAGAAAAATTTTTGCTAGAAAATAACATCATTAAGACGACGCTTGACCGAATCGCTAAAATTACTTTCGTATTTTTCTTCATTTTTCATTCCATTACCTTTATTTTCGTCTACTTATACGTTTTTTTCCTTTAAATTTTTCTTTCTCTCGGTGATTCTCTTTTGTGTTTATTGGTGATGTAGATTTCAATGCGCAATGATTATGAGAGCTGAGGGTCCGCTTTATAAATGTTATTTTTTCTAATTATGTAAAAATGTTGCAATTTTTACGAAGAAAAATTAATGCAATTAAATAATAGAGAATGATTTGTCGTTTTCTAGAGATCTCAGCAACAACAAGGTGATTGGCCTGTGATCGCGTTGTGAACGGTTTTGGATTTTCGAAGCGACTTCGGAATAGTGAATATCCTGGGAAAAAAACGAGTATGTTCAGTCATCTGTGTAGTCAAATGTATACGATATTTCGTTATATTGCTTTACTTTTCTTCTATTTCACCTTAGACTGAAACTTTGATTTTCCTCTTCGTTTCTCTGTTTTTCTCAAGTGATTACTGTCGGTATCACAGCTTTGTTTTAGAATATTTTTATTTTTTGTGAATTTTTTTCATCGGTATCAAGTTTTAAACGCTTCGTCGTATTTATAGGGAAAAAAAATATTTAAAACAAAAAAAAATTAAAAAAAAATTAAAAAAATATAAATATCAAAAAAATTGAACGATTATTTACAATGTATTCAATGTACATTTTACATCGGTATGGTTATTTACTTACATCAAATTTTTTAAAAGTTCAATTTGATTTTATTATACGAAATAATTACGAATCGATGATCATAAATTTTAGCGAATATCTCAATTATTGGTCATAATCGTATGCCTCTTTTTTTGATTTTTATTTAAATTAATTCGTGAGACTAGATTTTCGTGACAGGTAATTTTATCGATTTAAATGTTCTTTTATGTCTGTGGATTTTTTCCTCGTAATTTTACGTTACGCATATGTGGATATTCGATAATTGCATTACCACTTTGCTATTCGAGAATTCATCTTGTTAAATATATTTGTGTTCAAGTAATTTATCATTTTTATACCAAATTTATTCATATTGTTTATAGAAAAAGTTAAAATTTGCAGCCTATACCTGATTTCTTTGAAATGTTGATACGAAGAAACGACTAGGTTTATTTTGAACCTTTGTTCATTGATATTGAGAAAATTTTGGTCCATTAATCTTTATAGGAAGGTTTTTAATTTTCTTTCATGATTTTTACGCGGGTAGAAAATTTTTAGTAACTTTTTCTTTTTTAATTCGTGATAAGAATCAGCAAACGTTTTATATTGAAACCATATTCTCCTTCTGGTAAGGTTAATGAATTGAAATTAATTTTTATGTGCTGCTTCGTCGATTTATAGTTTAATCATGTTTTTTTTTTCTATGCGTGTAAATAATTTCTGTATTGTATATATAAGTTGAATATCAAATGTTATCATTGTTTCGTTGAGATATTCACGTAGATTGTAAGCTTGTAGATTTTTACTGAAAAATGTTATTTTCATTGAATACGTTACAGTTTTTTTTGTTTTCGATATGTAAACGATTTAGCCAATATTGTTTTATGTTACTGCATGTTATATTAATAAATTCATCCGAACACTGAAGATGCATTATTTCATGGAAGTAGAGTATAATGTGAAACGGCGAGATTTTATCGCAGTTTGATTGGTAATTTTAAATGCTTCGTAAACATCGACATCGAATTTATGAAAATTATATAGAGAAAAGTTGGAATTTTCTCGTTACCAGTGACGCGTTATTTGAATTTTCCAATATGAAGTAGTTATCCGAATGAATTATTTATACGGCGAAATACGAGTATCAACTGCGATAATTGATGCTGGGTTGAAATTATTCGTAAATATTAATTTTTGCAAGAAAAGAAAACAATGAAAGCCTTTTACGTTTTAATGTTGAAGTAAAAACGTTCCTTAAATAATTACACACAAATAACAAATTCATTTTGTAATTTAACATGGACGAAACAAACATTCAAAAATTACACGTAAGTATAAAAGTTTTTCTAATTTAATTCATTTCCAATATACGAATGAAGACCTCGCAATGGTAACATTATTATAATTACATTTACTCAATTGTTTCGTCGTTTTTAAACGAAATCGAAATAGTACACGGTAATAACATTGTGTGCCTTATAATGGGAAAAAGTATCTGTACTTCACGTTATGAAAATTTAAACGAATCTTCATTCTGACTGCAAACAAATCTTCCAAATAAAAGAAAACACAATGCATCTTTCTTATTATGAAAATGATAAAAATGGTTCATTTGAACGTGAACATTTATCATTACAACGAAAAATTTATGTTGTATGTACTTAAAATAATTAATGCAACGATACGTTTACAACAAAAATCACAAACCAAACAAAGTAAAGAATATTGACTAGATAAAATAATTCGTAGTATAGAGGAACCATAACAAATTTGTATAATACCGTACATGCGCATATTTTACATTATTTTTTAAATTTTGATTGCGGATGACTAGATTACAAAGAAAAAAAATTGTACACTAAATTAAAAAAAATTCGTTGGAGTGGTTTTATTCATCGATAGACAAAATCGGATATGTGGGATTTTTCAGCCATGTAAGATTATCAAAGTAGATAAATTTCTTACTTCTAGAAATAATTAAAAATATAGTTCAAAAATTGGATAAAATTTATCAAAATGGTTGAATCAGATCATAAATACACCTTTTACACTGGAATACCAACCTATAACTATTTTTATTTTACTACAGCAGTGTAGATAGGTATACATATGCGAATATAAAATTTTAAAAAATGGTCACCATTCTGTTTTGACTTCTGTGATCAATTCTCAGTAATTGCAACATAATTTAGATTATACTTCATTAAAGAAACAAGTCAGTTTTGAATAGGTAGCTAATGCTGAACAGAATAGAGCGTTGTTGTATCTAGTAAAACAATTATTTACTGACGTTTCAGATTTCCATATAATGAGATCTACTAATACGTTGAAACTTCTCCAGCGAATTTCATAAGAATAGAAAGGACGTATCAAAAAGAAGAAGCAAAAAGTAATTAAAAAAAAGGTAAAATATTATATGAGATATACGAAAGGAATATTCCATCATATTATATTGCTCGTGGTACGAAGACGCGGTAACATTTATAGAGATCATTAATTAGCCAATACGATCGTTCGATATGAATCATTTTGAAGGGTTATTATAACGTAAATTTGTTGTACATCATATCGTAGCAGGTAAGTATCTATTTTAAAAACTAAACATTAATTGACAGTATAATTAATTTTATCACAACCAAGATTAAAATTCCTTTTGTAAAATGATAATAAAATTATATCAACAGATGAACAGACGTCCTTTCTATTCTACAAATTTTCGTATATACACAGGACGCGATTTAACAAAAATTAACAAAAATAAATGTAGGTTGCAATTCATTCCTTTTTTTCGTCTCGTAAATTCCAGTAAAAAATCATCGAACATGGAAATCGTGATTATTTTTTAGTCACATCACCTACAGATGAAAATTCTCGCTCGGAGAGGATAACGGAACCAATACGAAATTGTATATTTTTCTTTTTATTAGTAAATGGCCAAGACTTGACGGAATTATGAGCCTGACCAGGATTCGAATCGGAATCGGATGTATCAATGTTGAAACTAACTGGTCTAATGTTCTGATTGACTTTACTATCCGGTATATCGTCTTGGGACTCGTCACTACACGAGTCATCGGTGTAATCCATTAACAAGGCGTTATTCTTGTTGGAAGCGTTAAAGGCAATGCATTCTCTGGAGACTGATTTCCAATTGGTATCGATAAGTAAGGTAGTCACGGAAGAAGAAGCCTTTGGAAGAGATGATTTATCAGAAGTGCTTTCATTCTCCTCAGAGAATGCTCTAGTAATGAGAATCTTTGGTGATTTACATCGTGCTGAACGACTCAACGCCTCGTAATCTCCGTCTACTTTACGAAACCTTTGCAGTAAGAGATTAGCATTGCCTCCGACGTTTGTATTTTTCGTATTTTTTGACTTATCCGTGGTGGTTTTACGATAATTCTTTAGTTCGTCCAGTTTACTTTTATCAGTGGGTATTTTTAAATTGATCAAGCTATTCATGTGACTAGGTGAATTTCTAAACGAATGAGTTCGTTTTAAATCGTTAAACGATTCGTTTTGCAATACCGACTCGAGACCGGGACTAGAACCCGGTCTCCAAGCGAAATTATTAACGCATTGGAATTTCGGGTAAGATGTTGCGAGTAGATTTGATTTTTGGGTGTCAATACTCACTTCGGAAGGTCGTCTCATGCTTTGCCTGCTGAAAAATCCCATCGCCGGGGTCAACGATGGCCTGCGTGAACCGCACGTTGAAGGCGTTCGTGCTTGAATTTCTTGATTTAATTCGTTTTTTTTCATTTTTTTACGCCAATAATTCTGGAATGATTTTTTTAATACTTTGCTTTTAACACCGTACAATATACCGTTTATGGATGATGAACAGATAAGCAATACGGAGGCGACCGTGATGAGAAACGGCGGAATGTCTATTACGTTTCGGTTTAAATTATGATGAAATAACAGTAAATTAGTCGAGTCCAATAATACGATACTATAATAAGGTACGTAAATTATCAAGAAGGATCCAACAATTTGAAAAACTGTCAGTGAAGCGCTTCGACCTTTGAAACGATTTGCCAGGCCGGAAGGACTAAATGGGTTCTTTTGATGTGTAATAGTAACCTGGGCGGATAATGTTACTTCGAAAATAGCTGACGCGATTCTGTGCTTGTGATAACGTGCTATCGTAAATACCTGCAATAAATAATTTCAAAATAATATTAAGCCTGTTTTTAAAAGCCACCTGCGTATTATTCATGAAAAAATGGGAAATATCGCAATAAGTAATACATGTGTAATATGTATGTACGAGGAAAATTTACTTTAATAAAGGATCAATATGAACGCCCCCATTCCGTTTGTTAAATCAAAAATCATTTCATAAAATCAAATTATTAGATGGAGAAGTCAAAAAAAGTGAACCTTCAAGTTTTGAGAAATTTCACCTTTTAATTCTAAGTATAAGCGCTGCAGGTTCACCGGTTGTAAATTTCTATCTTTGAAATTACCAGGTAGAAATATTCTCAGAAAGTAGCGTTAAAGGTTCGCAAAGACCAGAGGGCGAGACGAAATAAAAAATGAAAAGGTATCTGGCTATCTACTCGTAAAAACGCTTTGATCCCTTCACATAAAAAATTCGTAAACGCATTAGATTTGCAAATTGTAAAACATTTTTTCTTTTCTGGTCAAATTGTGAAGAAAAACGCTTTCGAGCGACTTCGAAACAACTGAAATTGTATTTACAAGCATGATTCAATTATGTGAGTGCAAAAATATAAGATACTAAATTCGCACTTACCTTCAAATTACAGGTGAGTATAAGAATAAGTGGCAGAATAAAAACGAAAGTTGTATACACAACGGAATAATAAACAGAAAATGTCGTTCTCCCGAAATCTGCTGTACAAAAAAATGTCGCGTCTCTGTACTTATATGGCGTGACAGAAATTGCCGCTGGTAATCCTAATATTAAAGATGAGATCCATGTGGCACTCATCGCCATCAATACCTACAAATAAATTAAACCAATTGACTGAAAATAAATACCAAACTACAATATACTATTAATGTATAGGTGTAGTTAAGCCTCTAATTGTAAAATTAAAACTTACAAAATTCCACAAAGTATTTTTTCCCTTCCAATTTTTTTATTTTGAGTTTATGAAATGTCTTGAAATAGATTTTGCAAAATTAATTATAAAGTTAAATGGATAAGCAGATGCAAATAATTTTTAAATATCCGGAAAATTCCAAATTAACATATAATCTGACAGTGAATCTCTGCTATAGAAGATATGACTTTAAGTTTACATAAATGCATTTGTAGTTTAGGTAAATTATAAGCAATTAAAAATGTACAATTATACTCTACCTTTCTAGGACTTATTAGCGATCCATAGTGTAACGGAGCAGATATCGCATAGTACCTATCGCAATTTAATCCACATACGGTCCATACAGCTATCGGTCTTAGGAATCCAATCAAAAATCCACAAAATGTACAATAACCGATAGAGGATGATGATAGAGGATTGTCGCGAATCATATTTGGTATACTACACACTAATACGGAAACAGATAGAGCTAATTCTACGGCTGATGCTTGCATAAGTAACATTCCATTTACAGTGTTTGCCTGTACGAGAAAAAATCGAATCAAAAAAAAAACGAGAAAAACTTCGAATTGAGTTATTGGCGTGAAATATTTGTTTCATTTTCACATAATAGCTGAAGGCAATTTTCTTATAATTAAAAAAGCTACAAATTTAATAAGTAGTTAAGTACCTTGGCTACGTGGAAGATATAAAATGAAAAAGTAAGAGAAAACTAAATCTATTTTTCCGTTCCATCGAAACTTACAAGTTACGACGGATATCGAAACTTACAAGTTACGACGGATATCGAAACTTTATAAAATACTGACCAAGTCGAAAACTTTGGTAACAATATATTCTACACACATGGTTCGACATTTCGTCATAAGAACATCGTGAAAAATGTTTCCTATAAGAAGTATCATTTGCTGTAAGACCAAAAGTGTTCAGTGTTTATCGTAATACATGTACGAATGCATGTAGATAAGCGACAGATTACACTACATACATTACATATGTAAATACTAAACACTCAAGTAGTACAATTGTAAATATTCACATACAATTAGGTACTCAACTACAGTTACGTAGTTGTAGTATGTATGTAATGTATGTAACTATGTACCTGATGTCCGGTTATTGTAGGACAGTCCTTACTCTTTACTGATAAGAGAGAATTTTGTTTATCAAGAAAGTTAGGTTAATGGTTTATCCTTTGTCAAGTACGTTGACTTGTAGTATAGGAAACAAAAGAAACGAGATGATCAAGATTTATTATTACCATGTTATTTTGGAAATTTTAAATCGAATATTAGAACTTGTTGAGTACCAAAAGTAACAAGTAAGTAGATAGGTACGTTGATACGTTTGTGTTAATCACCATCACCAACCTACTTTTTTGATTACCAAAATTTTTGTTTAACAGTAGAGAGACCCACGAGACACGACCAAACACCCGTACCTACAACTACAATCAAGATACAGTACTGAGTACCTGCGAGGTAACGATAAGTTAAGTACCTAGCTAAATAAGTATCACCAATCGAACAATACTTCGTACAAGAATTACGCAAACATCCTGATGAAAAATTCTTCATTCGTTATCTGGTGAAGTTTGAAAATGTACAAGAAATTTTTAATTGTTATAATTAGTCTTTCGACAAATGGCATCTCTTTAGTTAGGTACTATAGTTATACGACGCGACGTAGGATCATTTTTTACGACCTTGTAACTATTCTAATAAAGCATTCTCATCAAAATATATCACAAGTGCTTTCATAAAATGGCCGTTTTGCCTGAACGGAACTGTTAAACAAACCCACCTGTTTTGCTAATGTTATGACGAAAATAATATAGGCATTTATGGCGATTCCTGATACCGATACCAAACCTACAAATACTGTTAAAAACAAAGAAGTCATGCCATTCGAATATGGTTCTATTCAAAGTATCCTGTAAATAAAAAAATATATACATAAAAATTTTTAATTTACGATAAAATATGTGATATTATGTATACGATTGTGATAGATGGAATACGGAAGCTCAAATCGTGTTTTTAATAAATCAACGATAGGTGGACACATTGATAACGCGATACAAAAGTGTCCCACAAAACACATAATGTACCTATCGTTATTGCGGGTTAAACGTGAAATGCGATAGGTAAGAAATAAATTGGAAATCAAGTATATACATAAAATCGACTTCTTCGAAAAAATAAAAATTCAAATTCCAGTACTATTACAATCGTAAACGACGTACTCACTACTTAGATAGGTATGTATAATTCCAAGCAATAAGTAGAGTAAGTACGAAGTAGTTAGGTACCATATCTAGTTTAGATTTTCATTCATAATTGAAATTAATGGATTTTGAAGAACAGCTTGAAAATCACGAAGATATAAATTCACTTTGCGATTTCAAATTACCCCAAGTCGTGAATTTGCGGTAATTGAAAAAAATTGAAAATACTACGACGCATAACACATATTCACGACATTTCACTTTCTGTATGCGCTGACTGTAGAATTACTCATGTCAAATACAAGAAGCTGCATAAAGCATTTTAAAAACTTGAAAAAAATTATTGAATAATTTGTTGATAGGTAGTAGGTACTTGGACACAGTTATTAAATTTTGATTCACAAAACAACGGTAACTCAAGAAATACCTATTTGCATTAAATAGGTACCAGGTATTATGACAACATTACCGCAGAAAATATTTCCTTATTAAACCTTACATGTCTATGCCAAATAAGAAAAGAATTTCTTCAAATACCTCCAACGAGATGAAATTCTCTAAAATTAATTTTTGCATTACGTATTGAGGTATAAGTTTGCAAAAGCGTGCCCGTTTTACGTACCTCTAATTCAACAAGTAGGTACGTATGAGTATATTTTTTTTCATTCATATGATTTTAATTTCAAAGGTATGAACATATGTGGTACTCATTTCTTGAAATGTTTCAAATCAACGAACAGAAAAATAAAATTTAATACACATTGTTCGCTGACGGGCGCGTTCTTCACGTCTAATATTACAACGAAAAAAACTCACCAGTTTGAAAATTTACGTATGAATATGTTGCTCGAATAAATTGATAAATAAAAACTTGATATGTGATTCGCTCCGCTCATATTTTGCATCTGGAAAAAAAGGAAAGAAAAAAACATCGTATATTATCTTTAAATACCTACCATTGAAAAACACAAATTAATATATTCCGACGATACCTAAGTCTATTTTTCGATTTGAAAAAGGAAAAAAAAGATTTACAGCATGATTCGCTTAAAAAGGCAAATCAACATTACTATCACGTTTTAAAAATATACGCCAACCAATGACGTCGGGAATCTGCGAATTTTCATCGGAGAACGGGTGGAAACCGCCTGAAACAAGTCGATACTATTTGGAGAGAGCGCACGTTACGAAAAAACATAAAAATCAACATCATCGGCCTTTAAAATGCAAGACAATCGACTTCGTAAATTTTTCACCGATGTTATTAATTGGTATCACGGTAAATCCTCGCTTTCCAACGAAGCAATTGGCACGTGTTCTCTTTGATAATTATGATGGTACATGTAGTTTCACGAATGTGTAGCGGGAAGTGATGTAGCCTATCTTGTGAAATGCAATGATTCGGTTATCGTTTGGGAGATGATTTAAACGTTTAAGAATTTGAAAATATCTCTTCTTAAATTATCCACAAGTCAAGTTACTCTTGTTTATTATAACGTGATAGCATGTTTCCATAACTACCATTGGTCAACAATCCACTTGTCTCAGACGGGTTAGATGTTCGGACACAAAAAGAGAAAAAACTCATTTTGGGTTTAGTTGACCGAAGAATATCATCATCGATAAATAATCATTTCGTGAAGAATTTACAGTCTAACGATACGATACATCTAAACGCAAATTAATATAAAATATTTGTCCTCCGCATGTACCAACAATCATCCATGACAACTCTTTACGTATGTATGAAATGTGTTCATGTTAAATTGAGCGTATAGTTCGTGGTACACCTATATAGTGTATAGTATATACCTATGTAAAATATACCCATTTAGAGAACAACTTAACGTTACCTTGGATACACCGAAGAATAAGAGTCACTTTTATCATCTTTAAAAATTGTTATTCTGTCATGAATGTAAAATTTTTTCATAAGCAACGCAGTTTCGTGGAACATTTTTTTCCCACAGATATCCTCTCAAGTAAAGGCTCAACGCTCAAATGTACCAATGTGGACGGCTTTCTCCTTGCGTAGCTCTTAACTTTTTCAAATAATTCGAACCCTGAACAAGATATAGGTATGGGTACCTCTATACCTATCTTATCTACCTATAACGTACAATGACCAGATATTTGTGATGAAATTTGTTTACATGATATGATCATACAGGGTGTCTCGGTACAAGTTAGCACACCTTCATAAGAAATATAGTCCACTCATGAAAGGTTCATGTATGCATGTTTACCGACTGTGTGAATTGAAGGGGCAGCAATATGATCGGTCAATTTTTTTTTTCAATTTCGTTTTAGATTTCTGAGGGTGCGTCACTCCGCAATCATGGTAGATAGGAAGTTGCACTTGGCATTGTTGGAAAGCTAATTTTATGTAGAATTTTCTAGTGGTGTTGATCATAGCCACATTTTAACTTGAATATTTCAATAATGATGGAACGATACAATTTCTCAGTTCCAATATTTTATGAATTGCTTGTTAAAATAATACAGATTATCATTTTTTAAATTAATATTAGCGCTAGATATCCAGTTCCATTAATTAAAAACGTTAAAAATGAGAAAAAAAGGAATCGAGAATTTTTTTCATTTTCAATTTTGAAATTGAAATGCCTATAACTTTGTAATAAAATGAGTTACAGGAGTTCGGTTTGCGCCATTTAAAAGCTCGATGAAGTCATTTTTCTGAGATTTCTTCAAAAATGTAGAAAAAATTGAATTTTCAACACTTTTTTCAGATATTTAATATGGTATAGGTCCCCTTCATCACCCAGCACAATGATCAACCCCACTAGAAAATTCTATGTAAAATTAGCTTTCCAACGGCGCCAAGCGTAATAATCAAGATTGTCGAGTAACGCACATCAAAAATCCAAAATAAAATTGAAAAAAAAGTTCAACTGAACATATCTCTGCCCCTTCAATCACAGGGTCGACAAATATGCATACATGAACCTGGCATGAGTGGATTATATCGCTGGTGAAGGGCTGCTAACCTATACCGAGACGCTGTAGATTTAAAAAATCATTTCTCAAATTTTCTAATTTTTTCGCCAGTTTGTTGGAAAGTTGCGGTAAATAGTAAAATTCGCCTTTTTTTTACACTACAGTCTGGTAAATTGACGTAGTTTCACATTTTCAACGCAAGTAACTATTTTTGTTTGTAAATGTGCGGTATATGTTTACCTATTTTACGCTAAGTAATTAATCTTCGGGGTTAGAAATCAATTATCTAAAAAAAAAAAGTCATGTGAAGGTAATGGAAGAAACAATAGTTATCAAAATCTCGATGCGAAAATCAGATTAACTTTCTTTTCTGAACAATGTTCACATAAACGCAATGACGTTACAAAATTAGCAAAAACACTGCGAAATGGAAAAATATCCGGTAGGTAATTATTCGAGGATAATTTTATTTTCCGGAGGAAGTTAAAAGGTTGAACAGTCGAGAAACTCATTAACAAAGGTTAATGACAACATCTGTTAGTATTTTTGCAATTTCTTCACGCTCTTATTTTATTTAATTCTGTGGTCATGAGGTGAAAAAAAGGAACTGGATTATCAATTTCCTAAACGAATAGGCTACACTGAAAAATGAATAAATAAAACAAAATTCACGTCCAGTACTAACACGTTTGATAAATAATTTAATAAATGAATAAATTCTGTTGAAGGAGGTATAGATAGTTAGGTACGTAAGACGTAGATGTGCTACATCCTTACACATTTCCTTTACGTGGCGAAAATATGCGATTTTTTTTACTTAAAGTAGATAAGAGCAGTCAACGATATCGGAAATATGATTGAATTTCTAAAAAGAAATATTTGTAAAATTTTCTCATAAACAGACGGTTCTTACGAAAGGAACGCTTATGATTACCTATCTATAATTTTATTTCTTTTCTGGAATAAAGAATCAAAAAAATAAGCTTACTTCTCGTGCCGTATCATTTGTAAAATTTTCGCTACGAAATTGAAATCTACGTGACTCGTACATCTCTTTACATACAATTTTACTTTTTTGCTCGCAAAAAGGAACTACTGTTTTTCAAACTTCATCTAATATTTCGAATTTCGTAGCAACAAAAGTTGGTGGAACAACAAAAAAAGACGAAGAAAACTTACCCGTAACAACAAAACCAAAGGTATAAAAAAGTTACCATTTCTTTGTACGATTAAAGCGATTCAGATCAGTGGTAGAACCAAAACACCTACCGACTATAAGCAGCGTTGGTTCCACAGTCTAGCTGATAACTATTCCAAAGAGTTTAAAAAGTTCAGAAAAATATCCACCTGTTTCAGATGAGCCAAAAAAAAAACGAGTTAATTGAATTTAAACGTTATGGCTTTTTCACTGATTCGTACTCCGGTACTCCCACGAATTACCTTAAATGTTGTTATGTTTGGGGAAACTTTACGTAATTAACAACACAATACGGGTAAGTTTTATTATACGTATGTCAGTCGTGTAGGTTTCCGTTGTTCTTTGTAATGACGAAGAAATGCTTGAAAGGCACTGTTTTAGTGGCAAATAAGGGTTAGTCAAGTGCGGGTATATGTAGAAAATTACTTTACTGCAAACGATTTCGTTTTTTGGTAAATTAATATTTTATTTACGAATATTTCAAAGTTCTTAATAACTTGAAGATTGTAAATTTAAAAGACGGGATTACGGGTATAGTGGGTTGCATAATCAATTTTTGCATGAAAAAATAATAAAATCCCTGTAACTACTCGGGAACATAGTAATTGCTGATTATCGCTTTATCAGACAAATAAGTATACGTTTAAAAATATTATATCGAAAAATAACTCAATTTTAAGAAAAATCGAGGTTACAGGACCTTATTATTTTGAGGTTTCTAAATGTTGTTTCTATATCGCTGTTAATATCTGACATGATCATGATAAACATTTCAAAGTATATCGGGTGTTAGCGGGTTATTCATGTGAAATGTATAAATACATATGTTAACGAAAGGAAGTCTGTATTCTTTTGTTTCTTTTTCTTTTTTTTTTACCAAAATGTCGAAAAACTAAAGTGCTTCCAAAGTAACAAAACAACTGAGGATATGCCTCGATTACAAATGCAAGAGGAAAACGTAAACACGTTTTATCGTAAGAAAGAAATATGTAACTTAATTTGAAAACTTTTACACAGTTCGCGATTAGAAATTCTACCGCAAATTTTATTTCCTCTTTTTTTCTCGTAAAAGATTTTTCTTAACACAGATCATCTCACATTTCATAGGATAAATCGAAAACTAATTTGGAAAAAAAATATCAACGCGAATGCGCATGAAGTATTTGATTGGGCAACTGAAGATATTTTTTCAACATGCTTATAGACGTGATCATTGACTTTATCAGGCCACCAAGATAAATGCGCGGTTAACGAGTAAAATGAGGTACAAAAAGGAAAAAAAAACTTAGCACACCGCACATTAAAAAATATTTCCAAGTTATAACGAAAATTGGTAAACTTCTGTTGACATTTTGAATTAAAAAAAACAAGACGAAAGGCTGTGGAAAGAGAAAGAAAGTGAAAAATGAAAACGAACAAGGGGAAAATCCTCAATGTAGAACTTTTAATAATCCATCTTCATAAACTTTTCACCGGGGATACGTGTATACAAGGAGTTGGTAAAGATAGCATTTTGATGTCATTCTGAATTTGAACATTTTACTGTAAGGTGGTTTGGCAAAATATAAGAAATGATGAAAATAGGTAGTTGGTAGTTGGTACAACCAGGCAGCAACCAAGTTATGCGTACAAAACGACGAAAACTTTTTTATAATTAATTCTGCTCGATGAATATTTAAACGGGTGAAAAAAGTACAGCCCGATTCAAAACTTAATGAACAGGTTTTACACGAAAGGTGACAAATAACAGGATTATATTTTCATTACTTACCTATTCGTTAAAAATTGTAAACGGTCTACCATCCACCGTAAACTTATGTTGGAATTTCATCTTTATTATAACATAAATTTGTGAAAAGTAGCACATTTTTTATAAGAAATTCCGCAACGTTTTTGATTGCGTTAGATGGCTAATTCTGCGATACGGCGTTGTTTAGTTTACAAAAATATGGCATTATTCAGTACGCAGTACGGAGTCTACTTTAACGAAGTTAATTTCGCTGTTGCTATTTTATCCAGATTTTAATTTGTTGCTAGTCAAAAACCAAGGCTTAATTTCATCACGGTTATTCGGTTAAGAACGCAGGTGCTATAATTGCTTCAGAATTTTTACGGAAATGATTAGGCATTCATCTCACATCAGTATCTTTTCAAACGACAACCTGTATAATTTGTAAAAAACGAATCAATTTTATTTTCGAAAAGATTTCTCGATGAATGTTCACCTTTTCATTTTAACGTGTACACGACACTTTCTCCGAATTTTCATCGTCTTAAGCCTTGAAAAAAAAATGAAATCCCATCAATAAAACGTGCTTACAATAGTGTCGCGATAAAAAAAAAGGAATAGTTCCATGAGTTATCATTTTTAAGTTTATATTAATACAAATGTACAATGAATTCGAAAATGTTTGAAAAAATTCGTTTCTCGAAAAAGAAATTTTTCACCTCGATAAACATCAACTGAATAACATGTAACGTTGCATTTTCGCTACTTCAAATTATAACACCACTAGCCAAACAAATTCGCAGATTCAGAGGTAGATAAGATACGGAATGAAAATGATACATATCGAAATGACATAGTACGCGTAGTTACACTAGCACACAGATACGACAAAAATAATAAATGATTGAAATACGAAATTGTAGTATAAATTGAAACGAGATGATGTTTCGGTTACGGACGCGTTCTGTTCTTCGTGATTTCATCATTTTAATGTAGCAATTTTAATCTACGCAACATTGCCTTAAAGGTATTTTCCAACCATTAAATATCATATGTCGCTTCTAAATTAATTAAGGAAAAGTGGTGAAAAAAAAATTAAATATTGCGTTAGGTATTCTGTTGTCGTATACTTTTAATACCACGTTCGGGAAATGTGAGATATCGGAAATGTGAAATGAAGTATAAGCACTTAATGTATTTTAGAACATTAAATGGAAAAAATATATGTTTTAAATTTACCTAATGTCACGGTATTGTATTAGCCTATGCGAAATATATACACGTAGGTAAATTTACATTACTAAATTGGTATATTTTACAAAAATATATCTACCTACTTGTTACGAGTACAAAAAGGAGTAAATTTTAAGCGACTCGAATAACATTTCATAATAATATCCCTATAACATATAAATTGTAGCATCCTATGAACTTGGTAAAATGCAAAATAAAGTTAGACGAGCAATGTATTTTTCACAAACACCTTGTCTTCGCCAAATGCAAATAGGGAATGCCACGTTCTTTCGCCCTATTATCTCTACTATCATTATACAATCTTGCCAACAAGGTTGTATAACCACTTTCTGCAGGAAAAATCACTCAAATCCTTATAACTACCCCGGAAAGTTACAATTGTGAAATTTTTTTTCACCCAACAAACAAAACGTAAATTATAAAAGCATATCAAAAAATTGTCTAATTTCATTTTTAAAAAAAACTAAAGCTAAAAAAACATATTTCAAGGTTTTTAAAGTCCTAGATAACTTCAATTTTTTATCAAACGAGATAACTTTTTGGTACAATATCCTAAATGTACAGGGTGTTCCGCAACCAGTGCGCCGCCTTCATACCTATGATGCAGCTACCCAAACTATACAAATATATGTATGGTTGCCGACCTTAACATTTCAAGGGGCAAAGTTACGCTCTCGTGAAGGTTGTATTTTCAGAACGTTATAACTCAATTGGTAGAATAGATAGACAAAACTTTTTAAAGAACTTTTCAAACCCTACAAACCTTCGAGAGAGCATAACTTTGACCCTTCAAAAGTTAGGGTCGACAACCATACATTTATATTTGTATAGTTTGGGTAGCTGCATCATGGATATGAAGGCGTTGCATTGGTTGCAGAACACCCTGTACGTTTATTTGTTAGATAGAGTGATATTCCACGGTTATAATTTTTCTTTGTAATTGCAGGTATTTTATTGCTTTTTCTTGCAGAAATTGTTTATGCTACTCATTAAACCTCAAGTTTCACCTAAAACAAAAAGAACATAGCAAAACGTTGATGGGTAAGAGTTAACAATTAATATCACATATTTACGTTCTTTCATTAGGATAATCATTGAGTGACGTGAAAATCATATAAGGGCTCAAACATTCGTTCTTCCGCCGATCTTACATAAGGTGATTTCGCACGCAACTTGTGACGGCTTAAGGAAAAGTCTTCGGTAGAATTCAAACTAAGAAGCATGAATCCAACATATGAATAATTTCTCAGAGATTTATACTAACTATCGACTGGAGATTAAATATTTAAGCTGGATGAATGCCTAGATAAAGCTAATAAGTACCATTGCATCACTTAGGTATAACCAATTTCCTCGTGTCAAATGTTATAAAGCTGTCGATACTATTTTTTTCAATTTGTGACATTTCTTTTTACAAAGTAATTTTGAAACAAAAAATAATATCGTGTCAAATTTTGTTAAATGTTCAATCGAAGTACAATAGTAAAGTGCAATATTATATCCACGTATTTTTGCTACCGAAAGAAATCAATTAAACAATTTAGGTACCTTATCTCTAAATATTTTTTTCGAGTTTTGATTTCCAATTTCGATTTATAAATAATTCCATTTTGGTATAAGTAGTCAAGTTAGCATGTACTTAAATTCGAATAAAAAATCTACCAAGATGAACAATCGAATATTTACTCACTAATTAACCAAATTAATAGTATTGTGAATGAATGATGCTTGGCCAATAACCACTAGTGATTGATCAATTAAAGAAATTTTCGTTTCAATGGTACATAGCATTTATTTGTGGGTAACTCTTTCATGAAATACAGGATATTTGTAGGTATTAATATAAGACGCAGATAATTTCGACGACAAAAACGGATAGCCACGTGACGAGATTACACCACATTTTAAACCTTCAGACCTATTTGGCTGTTTTGAAACGTTTTACACGTTTTTCCCCCTTTTTTTTTGCCAACCTAACTTGTAAGTTTTTAATAAATATTGTCGGATTTTAACGGATTTCGCTTCGTGTCCTCAAATACTGTCACATTTTCTTTGGATGTTACTTTGTCAAATCTAAATTTTCTGAACAGCAAATCACTTTCAGATGAGTTATTTAGAGAAAAAATCAGTGGTTCAAGGTAACTCCGTCACTTCTGACAACTTATTTACTCGCTAAGTGATTTATGTGATTTTTTTTACAAAATTTCTCATCGATAATCGGTAGATAGCCAGTAGCTGCTGACTAGTACATCTACCTAGCACCTAACTACCTACCACTGAAATACCTACGTGTTATAACACGTAGGTGTAGTTAGTACTTTCTTGACAAATGTTTGCCGTAAAATTTTATGTTCGAGAAAAGCAAGTAAAATTGAATTATAGTAATTAAGTCGTAGAAACGTGAAATAATGTTACGCAATTATGAAAATAAGCCGACGGCTGTGACTTCTGTCAATTATTGCCTCGTTTGGAACAACTGACACAATGACATGAACCATGGAGAAAAAATACGGCAAAAAAGGAGCATAAAACATTGCGAATTTTTTTCCCAAAGAGGCACCGGCTTCACGGGCTTTCTCTATTTGAAAATAATTTCTTACCGATCCGATACCAAGTTGTACGCATACAACAAACTTTTCAGCACGTAATCCAGGATAGAATTTCATTTGGCGACAATTTGAATAACAAATTGGTGGGTACATTTCGACGCAAAACACGTGCTTGCCATTTTCGCCTTATTAAAAAGAAATTAAGAGCAAAATACACCAGGTGGAATTTCTAGACGCGTGTTATAAATGTAAATTTCATCAAGCGACTTGGTATTATTAAAGAAGACAACATTTGACGGTGTATTGTTAAATGAGTGTCCAATCCCTCCCTTTTTAGGATACTTTACTTATACACTATTGATTGGAAACTAACATCGCGTCCTTTTTAAATGTATAAAACCAACGTTTACAGTATACATACCGGGTGACCAATTGATTTAGGTACCCTTGGGGGGAAAAAATTAAAGTAGACTCCTCAACCTGATAAAATAGTTTATTAAAAATCGATTCGCCATTCAGTATGTTGTTAAATACCATCAAATCAATACGGTGACCGTTCTTCGTTGCACTGTATGTAAAATATATTATTTAAAATTGAATTCATTTTTGATAGAAAATTTAGTAACGTTGTGAAATTTGTTTACTAGAAGCTATAGGTAGATTAGGTACTACCGACAAAATCGTGTACGCTTCCCCATCGACACGTTTATGGAAATTTTGTAAATTACAATGAATTTTCAAGCGTACTTGATTTTTGCAATGTAAAATACTATCTTATATTTACCCCAAAGCAATTTTATTTCAACAGAGATTATATTTCTCCAAAATATTTGTTGCCTTTGAAATTTCATCTTCAAAACAACCTTGATTTTTCTTACAACCGAGATATGATATAAAATGGATATAAACACATAGGTACATTAGGTACTAAGGTAAGCATACACATATATTTCCACGCAACTTTGAAATGTTTAGTTGAAAAAGCAAATTAAAATGAAAAGGGTTTTTTGTTGTTAAATAAATACAAACCGCTATTCTACCAAATTTTTTAAAACAGGAGATATTATTTTGAAATGATCATCAATCATAGAATATGTTTAATGAAAATAGTGCAGATAGGTAGGTATACCTACGTTAGGTATTTATAGAAAACTTCAAAGCGATACGTCATTGCGATTAAATGGCGTTTCTCTTTATCTATAAAAAAAAAATTGTATGAGAAAAAAACATCCAGTAGGATCATGGAAACAAAACTACTTGTTGACAAAAGCGCGTAGGTACTTAAATAAATCGTAAATAGAGCTACATATGTATGGTCAAAGTACGTATGATATCGTCAAAATTACTTTTATGAAACCTTAAAAACATTTTTAATCTTCTTACGTTTATTTTCTGCTTTCGCAGAATTCAATTTTCAGTTTTAAACGACAACCAGGCAATATTTCGACATTTTTCACAAAAATATTAAGTCACGTACTTTGAAAAGTTATTATACTCGGTCGGCTGAAAATATAATAATTACGAGAATTGACCAAAGATTTTTATTCAAGTCTCTCGCACAATTTTTTTTATGGAAGTTTTAAACATAAATGAAAATTGCCTATAAGAAACACGAGTACATTGGTAAGTAACTAAATACTGTATAGGTACAGGCATATTTACAATTACTCTGATCTTCAAAAATGATGGTAAACAAAATACCAAAAAGTTAAATTGTTTATGTTGAAATAACACGCACAATTAGAAGAATACTTGCTTCTTAACGACATAAATTACGGTAATGAAATGTTTTACAAAGAAAATACCTCTGTAGTAAGTACTCACTACAAATCACACTCAAAAACTCAGCACGTGAGATCTTTTTCATTAGAAAATTTTTCATTATTTTAGAAAGAGTAAACGCAATAATTTATTATATTAAAAAAATACACGGTCATTTAATGAACAGTATCAATAACTGGATGGTTCGTCAGAGACAAGTTTCCTCTTTGGGAAAAGGCTTGAAGTAAATTTTCATTAAAGTCTGCGTTAATTTCGTAAACACCACAGGACACGGTAACGTTCAAAATGAACCGACGACATGTTGAAATTTGTGTTGTGAAAACGCAACAAATGGTTACTTTTTTCGTCGACATTTTTCACAGCCTAAAAGCCTAAGCTTTTTGTCATCCTTGAATGTATTTTACCCACTACATAACCAACCTAAATATCTACCGTACATTCCTCTTAAAGATGTTAACTTAGGTACTTAAAACTATATAATATGCTCAAGCTTTGCAAGTTCGGGAATTATCTCGGTATAGTTAATAATTATGATTATGCCCCTTCAACTCGCCAAAAAAATCAAAAATTTGTGCATTTAATAAACATGAAATATCTAGGTAGTTGTGACTATAAGCGAAAATGAAACATTCTCATTCAAAATCTGAGGAAGTGTGATAAAATGCCACTACGAAAATTAGCTAGGTAATGATGTTAAGTACCTGCCAAAAAAATTTCACACCGATCGTATGTTTAGAATTTGAGAAAATTTTTTCGTTACCTGAACTCCATAAAGAAAAATCATTTTTACTTATGCATTCCTCTTACGCAAGACTACAAGTATAGGAGGTTGCATAACCAATTTTTGCAGGAAAAAGTACTAAAATCCCGAAATTATTGAATATCGCTCTATTGGACAAGCGAGTGTATGTTTTAGATTATCATATCAAAAAATTGTCCTATTTGATCAATATTTGAACTTGTAGGATCTTAGAAACCTCAAAATAAAGAGGTCTTGTAACTTCAATTTTTCATAAAATTGAGCAATTTTTCGATATAATATTTTTAAACGTATACTTATTTGTCTGATAAAGCGATAATCAGCAATTACTATGTTCCCGAGCAATTACAGGGATTTTAGTGCTTTTTCTTGCAGAAATTGTGTTATGCAACCCACTATACCCGTAGTCCCATCTTAAGTAAATCTGATCGGTATTTGTTGGTAATTATTTGCTGTTGACGTTGTATTGATTACTGCCAATTTAAAAGACGTGCAATTTCATTCAAAATAAGGTAACTTAATGCCTTTTCCATTAGTACTTAGATGACTTCAAATTTTTGCCAGATAACGATGAGTTTAATTTTAGCAGTAGATAATCTTGTTGACGGATTTTCATTTTTTTAATGAATAGAATATAATAAAAAAAATGGTAATTTTATCTGATACGCAGGCTGAAATAAAAAAAAGAAAAAATAGAAAGAAATTACTTATTAAAATTGACAAACGAAGTAAACGTACAAATCACGTCATCAATTTATTGAAAACCAAACCCAGCGTTTATAAATTTAGAAATTATATTTTTAAAGACGAAAATAAATTTATCTTTTCGATAAGTATTTATTCAATTAATTGATTTGAACATAATTGCAAAAATCTTTTCATGCGGGTAGCTGGGTATGGCGGGTACCTCTCTCGATATTATTGCTATGACTCCGAAAAAAAATTCCATCAATAAGAAAAACGAACGATCTGACGTGAGTGGAAAAATCAAAGTTTGCACGTAAGCGTATAAATAATTCTAACATCAACAATGTGAGTGTTTTAAAGAACAATTTGGCGCAGACAGAACTTAAAGTAAATTTGAATAATTTATTTGACTTACGGTTCCCTCTATTATGATTTTGTATCAAATATTTTTAATAAATTTTTGATAGGTATTGAAGTAGTTTATTTATATTTTTTTTGGTGTGATGCACGAAAGACAAAGACGTAACGCGTAAGGTATCTACGTTATGTGGTTTTCGTAGTTCGTAGATATAGAAATTGTAATAAAATACTAAAAAAAACACATCATTCTACGCAATAATCAGCCAGTCGAAAAACACTTCGTAAGTTCTTTGTCGGCTGTCGCTAAATTCTTCTCTCTATTATGAATCAAAATCATGGCTGATTCAACTCGTCAAGATTAAAATAATATCAAATTTGAAAAATATTAAAATTTTATATACAAAATGCGACGGAATTAAACATAGCGAAGCTCCTGATGACTAAATTTCGCCGCGTTTTTTTTTTCCTAAATAAATAAACAACCTAATCCGTATCATTGAATATTCATAAAAAGCTCTCCCGTAATCATTTACTTCTAGCATTAAGCTAAATTTCATAAGTTTTCTCAAACTGAAAGAGGAATGCTTCCGAAAGGGAAAAAAACGCTTAATCCCATCAATAAATTAGCAACTCGCCTCTTTTTCTTTTCATTTTATCGTAGTGAACGCTTCAAAGAATTTGAATTAATTCGATTTTCTTCCGCTAATCAATAAATTTTTGATTTTTTCAAGATGCTAGGTAGTCTACCTATTGATTTAAAAAAAAAACGAAAACATGATAAACTTCAATGCGCAAAACAAATTGTACGAATTACGAAATGTCCAAGGGAGAAAATGCCTATTAAATGCAAAATAAAACACGGAGAAAGTGATTAACAAATTACTAGGTTTTACTTCAAAGTGATACGAGTATTTAAATACTTTAAGAGATCTTGTGTGCATTTACATCTAGCGCTTTTGTCGCCATTAACTGAAGGAGTAAAAAAGTATCACAGTTAGGAAAACAATACCTAGCTAATTTCATTTTTATAACGCGTTTTGTTTCGAACCTTCATTTTTCTACAATAACACTTGAATGGCTTGTAAAACGCGAGCTTTTTTTACAATTCAATTAGAAAAGTATACATTCTTCAAAATTTCAATAAGCCAATGGCAAAATTCCGACTACTGATACTTTTTGTCACGCCAGGTCAACCATATTTATTACTATTACCAAGAACGTTGGTTTATTTTCCACAAAGTTTGAACACTCCGCAGTACGTATTTTTTATCAATAGGTTAAGTACGTATACTCGACTGTTTGAAAAAGTAATTGATTCGTTTTGTTATACCTGAAAGTAAAAACTTGAAAATTCTATCTACCATGAGATAACAAAATAATGTTTAGAAAAAATCTATTCCCTTATTGATGAATTTCTAGATTAGACACGCTAATTAAACCTTGCTGGTTTACTTTTTAGTGTCTCATGTCTGATATCAATTTAAAGTAACGAAAAGCTCTGGGGTAAAAAAACGATGCCGATGAACAGTTGCATGTTGACACGATATCAATTACTTAATGAAATTTTATGCAACGGATACTACCTAGGTAGGTTGTAGAAGTACTAGGTACGTTAAAAAAAAATGAACGACCAATAGATTTTTTTTGCAAATCACTCGACTTCTCGACTTGAAGAAAGATCGGTGGTAACATAATGCTTAAAATAAATCATAAAATTAATCACTTGGGAAGTGTGGTTGAAGCTTCTACTTCATGTAATTTAAGGAAGGAGTTACAAGAGTGTAATATCGACGTGCGTACGTTTAAAACGCAATCCCTTCAATGCTTTAAATTTTATTTTTGCAACAAATTTTGATGAAAATCTCCAAATTTCCATCACACATTTACAAGGCATCAGCTAAAAAACAATTGCACGGGAAGATCAACTCCCAAGAAAATATTTTTGCATGAATTTATACAAGATAAATGCATGTCCCGCAGACATTCAAAATTTTATTACCGTTTTATTTTTGTTGCAATTTATTTGTCAAATTGAAATTTCTTCGCAACTAAAAAATATCTCCGTTTTTAAACAAGTGTCAGTTTTATAACGTTAACGTTACATACGACACGTGTATCGAATACATAAATTGTAGTAGATGTACTATAAGTATAGGTAGGTATTAGGTACTATATACTTGAATAAAAATTTTAGGTTAGACATTTTCAACAAATTTTAAACCACAGTAATATTGTGTTTCGTATTGTGAAAAAAAAGAAGAAAAAGAGAAAAATACTTTAATAATATTATAACGTGTAAAAATTTTAATGAATTTGAATAAGAGAGCTGAAAAAAGTAACTCTTTTGTTGAATTTTTCAAATCTGTTCCGTCGTCAAGTTATTGGAATAATATGGTATACCTAATTATAAAATGGAAAAAAGTTCAGTTTTTCCTTTCTTTTTTCCGTACTTTAGTTGTATAATACCACCTTATTACATAATTCAAGAGCGTAAATTAATTCTTCATTTAAACCGCTTATCGTGTATTTTTACATTTCTGCAAAACATCTTTTTCATCAGATTTTTACTTTGGAATGAATATGCAAAATTCATCATGAAAAATGAATTTAAAAAAAACAAAAAATTCGATCGATTGATACGGCATTACCTAATGAACCAATACGGACCAATACTGACCAATACTTGTCATCATTGAATAGGTATTATGATAATTCTTAGTTCTTCCATATATTTTTATTTTTAACATTTTTTTTTCATGTCTTTTTTTTCATTTCTAATTCTTCATTGCTGTTGAGGATACCTCAGATTATGAGTATTATTTTATTTTAATTTTTACTTCATTTTTCTCATTTCATTTTTGCTTCTAGAGTATTTAGAGTATGTTGGAAGTTGATATCAGAGGCGCATCGTCTCCGCATACAAATTTTGAATGGAATTTGTCAGATAGAAATGATTTTATAACGATTTTTGAAATAACTATTTGTAAATACGTAATTTGCAATACCTACATGTAGCTAAATAGTGTTTTCAAGAATTTTCAAGGAAATTCAATAAGTATCTAAAAAATCATTTATCTACAAATTATTCAAAAGATTGTACCTACCTAATTATTTTTGAAACTTTCGGTTTCTTAGCATGCTTACTTTGTTTGAAAAAACTTTATTGCTTTTCGGTCGGACTTGAAAATCACAAAATAAATAATGGAATGAAAACAAAAATTGGATTGAGCTGTAGGTAATAGTTCCAGTTTCATTTTTAAAATTAGCTTTTGTTACTTTTTACTGAATTTTTTATTCTTTTGCTGTGATAATTCGAGCATAGTTTCATTTACATTTAAATGTCGCACACAATCTTTGGATATTTATATAAAGCGCAATTAATCTGTTTGCAATATTTGTGCCTGCACTTATTATAGACATCTTAATATCACTTCACACTCATTATTCAGTGGTGCTTTTAAGATACGTTTGTCACTCGTGTGGTTATAACATAAACGAAGTAAGTAGGTACATACTTATGTAGGTAGTAGGTACCTAAAAATAAATAAAAAAAAAACCTAAAACCAACAAAGAATTTTTTTCTAAAACTGCGCGAATAATGTAGAGAAAAATGAGTCAAATTTCATTGAGAAAACAAAAATACTTTTCCATTAACATGACTTTGAAATCTTATACGTTTTGACCTTGTTCTTTTTTTGTCTAGACTACAAATTGAGGAAACTACCAAAAAACAAAAATTTGTCTCAAAGATTCCATAACTTTCCGACGAAACGAAAAAAATATATAAGAAAACAGAAATACCTAATGCGAAACTACATACGTATTATCTGTCTATCATCGCAAGATTATAAACTCAATAGATAAACTGTAAACCCTTGTTTAGTCAAAAACAAAAACACGCTAAAAAGTTATCACTTAATCACCAAAGAGAATCATCACTTTTACCTTTACATCATTCAACTGGACAAGAGAACAAGGGAATGTAAATTATGCAGATCGTTGATGATGATGTAGTAGGTATTTTGTTTTAAAATTCATCATTATTTGGCGTTTTATTTCGATGTAATCTTGTTATTTCGAAGTTTGTTTTTTGATAACACTGTAAAACGTTCAACCATCATTTTTAACTAATTTCACGTCAAAAATAATTCAGTCAAGTAGATATTTATTCGATAATCATTGTTCAAACTTGCAAATGACATGTTATTTGAAAATGTAAGAAGTCAATATTTTTCTAACGTTTACTTAGTTTAAATAATTGAAAGAAATTTTTTGTTATATATACGAGAAAAATTCTTTGAAATGCTTATGCGCTAAATGCATAAAAATGTTGCCTATATTTTTCGCAAGAGTTTTCTAATTTGCAAATTTACATTTGGAGTAAATACTGACCAGTCACAGAAAAAACTGTACCTATCTGATAAACGATTTATTTCAAATTTCATATTATGACTAGAAACTCGAATAATTCAAAACTACATCCGTCGGGAATGTATGCTGAATATTGATGCTATGAGCGCAGAATAAGAGTACTTTTTATTTAAACGAATCGTAATAAAATTCTGAAATAAATTACGAAATTACAATATTCCAAATTTAGGGAATCCCTGTATTGGCGATTTTGTTATGTTTAAGCATTACATGAAACACAACATAAGTAAGTAGTTTAATTTCCCAAGTGATTTAGTTACATGATGGAGTGACCACAGGTATATCTAGACATACATAGGTAGGGTTGCATTAAAAAAGAAATCGGTATCTATGTAGGTTAATTTGCTTAATTCGTTGTTTTTCTATTACTTAATCAATGGTGAGAATTGAGTGATTTTGATTTAAAATCTTTTTTAAAATCCAACTGCGGCTGTATGACGTGTGTACTATACCTACTGCATGTACAGATAGGAATAGTTTTATGGTGTTGAAACTTTAAGCTATGGAGATGTTTTTATGCATAAATACAAAATTTTTTTTCGTCGTGAACTTGGCATATGTAGTGATTCTAGATGAATTGTGACTTTGACAATACCTCCTTATTTATTGGATTTTTCGTGTCAAAAGTGTTTTTTTGATCAAATATCTATCCTAGTTTTTGTATCTCGTTCATAAATTATCTAAGGGAAAGAGATAATTTTGTATAAAATTTTCCAAGTTCATGAACTGCATAACATATCAGAGCTCATAGAACATCACTTGTAAGTAGTTTTTTAGCTGATCAGAACGGATTGTACATTTTATGTTATCAAATTTCTGAATCTTTTATTGTTACACCTATTTTTGTACTTTTATAATACCTTAAACTAAAAAGGAACACAGCTGTCTAGATTTAGTAATTCAATTTCACATCACAAGATTATGGATAAAATGTGACTTTTATGAAGTTCTTTTTAAAGAAGAAATAGAGCGTGTAATAAAACAGGAAAAAGTACAAATGACGAATCAGTAATAAAGACGATCCTTTTTATAAACCAATGCTGGCAATAAGCTTTGAGAGACGTTGATATACCTACGTATTACGTAGGTACGCAGCATGGTGCCCGAAATACGTAAAATAAGTCTAAATGTGACGAATTAGGTTATCCAATAGCAAATCTTTATCAAGAAAAAAAAGGTGAAAGAAAAAAAAAACGTAAAGTGAAAATATCATTTATATATTAGCATAAAAAATGAAAATTTCCTCGTGTAAGTAGACCTACTACACAAAACACTCGGGACAGCTTAATTTGTGCGAAAAATACGCGTAGGTGCAGATTCTCGGTCGTAAAGAAATCTAATGAAAGTTTTATCACGAAAAAGGTAATTATGTATGGAACAGCGAAAGGTGGTAAATCAATCAATTTCAACTTTTTTCGTCAACTTTTTTAATCAAGTACTTCTATTTAGAATATCTCGAATCAGTCGTAGCGAACGACAGAAATAGGTATAGGTACTTGTACTACGCGAAAATGTCATCTCGAATCTAATCTCGGTAAGGAAATAAAATTTTTCAAGCATAATTTATTTGTACTTTAAAAGAATTTCACTGAATTTAAAAAAATATAAACTTCGAAGTAGTGAAGATTACATTTTGATTTAAAAAAAATTAATAATTTTCTTTTCATTATTGAAGTTAGTAAGTCTTGAGTACCCAGATTTTATCGACAGATTATATCTTAGCCGTTATTTATTCCACATTTTGCACAAGAAATCCGTTTGGAAAAGTTTGTCGCAAGAGTTGATGCGTGTTTTATAAATAGATATGACAAAACATTGTTTTTCAAATCCTCTATTTTGATTGATTAAAATGGTGAACGTTTTTGAAAAAAAAGTGAAAAATTTTCCGGTGAATTTAATACCGAAGATGACACAGTACAATCTTTGAAAATATTTAATACCCATCCACAAAAGAACCCAAACAAGAAATAATTTTTGTACGGTAAAGAAGAAAATCCACCATTGGTCCATCAACCAGAAATAAATGTTGACTTCAAATTTCATTTTTGGCATAAAGGTATTAAGCGTTTCAAGAATTTCAAAGTGGTTCACTTTTGATTCAAGTTGTTTTCTCGGATATGGGGTAAGGAGGGGAGATGTGGTAGTATTCGCCTTGGACCTACTTTGGTTCTCAAAAGCCTTGGTAGGTATAGGTTGTAAATTTGTGGTAAAGTAATGTACTACGAACTTCGTAGTAAACTTCAAGTTATTTTTTGCGTGTGATCTAGGTGTACTACATTTTTTCTGGTTTTTAAAAAGAATAAAGATGATCTATACAATTTTCAAATAAACTTACCCGATGAGTTCATTGATATACCAAATAAGATCCATAATTTCAGCAGTTGAGTATGTACGTATATGTAACTCACGGTACTCCATCAAACTCATACATTACATTCAGGCAACAGGCGTTTTTACCTTCAATTTTATCCAACTCAACATTTTCGTCATATTAGAGTTTGTGATTTAGATTGATTAAGATTTTTTCTCACCTCTTTTGAACGTTACGAAAAACCAAGAAAACGTAAATATTTACTTAGGACTCGAGAATGCTATTCACAGAAACGAATCTAATAAAATTAATGGAAGGTTTGTGCATTACATGTAGGTCTAGGTACACATGTATATATATGTCAGTTACTTAATGAAAATTTCGCGCTAGAGACATGCTAAATAACGTCTCTATTTTCGCGATATTACCTATTCATCGAGTTTTGTGTATATAGTTACAAACAGATCATCGCGTAAATTTCTATAAATAGATAGTTTAATTTTGAAATCTCGTTACGCATTATTAAACGTGTCGTTTGCGTTTGAATAAACTGATCGTTGTTAAACATCAAGCAATTATTTTAAAAAGTCCCCTCCCAGCGATCAAAAACACAAAAATTGATTTATTGCTTTCTTACTCGTAAAATAAAAAAGTACAGATTTAATGACTTTAATAAATTATTTCATTAATATTGAAATTTGATCTTTATCGACAGTATTATAAAGGTATCAATTGACAGTGTATGATAGATATTAGCTATTCATAAAAAATCAAATTTACTTCTATTTAAATTTCACTCATTTCGCCCTAGTTAAGTATCACGGTAAAAGAAGGTAATACGTAGATAAATAAATAAAGTACAATATAGGTATAGCTTCAACATGAAAAATGTTCGCTAGTTGACCGCGCATGTCCGGATACATTTGTGTTTGGGGTTACGACCAAATTAAATTTATTGGCAGAGACTGAACTTTTTTGACCCATTCTTATATATTGTATCATACAACTTTCAGAAAAAGAATCAATCACAATGTACCTTGCACCTTTTGGGAAATTTAAAATATTTTTCTATAAAGCACAATTTTTTTCATCAACATGGGTACATAATTACGCAATATATAGGTAACTTAATTACATACAACATGCTTCATGTAGTATATTTAGGCAACAGCCCGTACCTTTTTTTAATGAATTGACTTACATATTTCATAACAATATTAATAATGGTTGTAATGTTGGGAAATGTTTGTAGTTGGTAGCTTAAAAAACCGCCATTTTTATAAGAAAAGCGAATAAAATTAGATTATTCATGGTAAAATTGGTATCACTGAATTATTATGCAGGTATAGATGTACAATGTACATCTGCATACACATAGGTATTACGAAATTAAAAATAAATGAACAGGTACCTAAATAAATTGTAAGTTTGTAACATGACGGTAACGTAATGAATAGATGAATCGTTCGGTTTTATTTTTAACGCTTGAATTGATAGGAATTCAAGTTTCAGAAAAAGGATTTGCATCAATAATAAATCAACAAGAAAAGTTTCTCAGTGGCTTTCCGACAGATTAGAATACGAGGTATAGTTACACATCACACAAAGTGATAAGAAAATCCATATTGTAATTGCTTTTCAAAAACGTTACAGACATTAGAAGTATGATTTTTTACGAGGTATTTATAAATGTCTGAAAAATAACAACTTCTCGCAGGAAATTAAAGAAACTCATTTCTTTCGTTTGGTGGGTAAGTATTGTGATTCCTACAAGCTTTTCATTTTTACATACAAGCGTCGAAACGTCTATTATATTTTTTTTAAATTACCAAGCCAGAAGAAACACAATCGTTGATATTTTTATTACGAATTGCTTAAACGTTGCGTTACCTACATTTATCCGAATTCGAATATTCATCATTGACGACGACGAACTAATATCCTTAGTTATAACTCGAATTTTCACGCATGAAAAATCTACCAAAAATGTTTTAAATGATTATCTACGCTTCGCCGATGATAATTTCTTACTTATAAGGTATAATTTTTCAGTTAATCCTCACGCAAGCAATAAAATCTAGTAGAAATACATATCAGAATTCGGTGAAGAATTGTATTATTAAATTGCGTTGAAAAGAAATTTTCCGCATATTTTTCGGAAAATTAGTCACTTAAGGTGGTATTGTAAAAAATTAAGTAGGCGAGTAGAACTTTCTCAAAATTCAAAATAGGTTTGGAGATTAAAATTTTCTTTCAACAATATTAATTATTATACGTTTAAGTGGTTTAATAATTGCTGGTATGAAATTAAATAAAGGAGATGACAAAATATTAAAAACAAATTACTTGAAAATTATATTTTTATAGAATCGTAAAATTTAACACTAAACACTCTCAATATTAATTCGAGTCTCCATACTTAAATCGTTCAAGACGGGACCACAGGTATAGCATGTTGCATAACCAATTTTTGTAGGAAAAATCACTAAAATCCCTGTAACTGCTTGAGAAAATTGTGATTGCTGATTATCGCTCTGTCAGACAAATAAGTATACGTTTAAGAATATTACATCAAAAAATTGCTCAATTTTATAAAAAAAATTGAAGTTATAGGACCTTATTTTGAGGTTTCTAAGATCCCACAATTTCAGTAGTTGATCAAATAGGATAATTTTGTGATATAATATCCTAAAATGTACACTTATTTGTTCAATAGAGCGACATTCCACAATTTTAATTTTCCTTTGCAGTTACACGGATTTTAGGCTTTTTCCTGCAAAAATTGATTATGCAACCCTGTATACTCATAGTCCCGTTTGAAGTGCTAATTTCGTGTGTGCTATATGATTGAATTTAAACAATTGTCCGCTCTATTTCCATGATTTCAATGTTAGATAATGCGCATGATATTCATAAGATGTAAGTATAGGTACGTAGACCTACAGTAGTACAAATTTGTTCATTATTGTGTACAATTCATTCAAAAACGATTGCATTATACAAATTACCATGCCAGTCACTGTATAAAAAAATACTTGAAAATGGCCTCCGAAAAAATTGTAGTCTCTATTTTGAATACAGTCTATCGTCGATTTGTCGCTTTTATAAGAAAATAAACAAAAATTATCTATGCAGCTTTACATATCATTTTGACAGTTTTTATCTGTCTTGGAAAATAAATTACTCAAATGCAGGTTTGAAATATTGTCGAGAAATATTTCACTTCGACAAGACGAATATACCGCCAATTCCTTTATTCACAACATTACACACTTCCAATGACAATATCTGTATTCATCCTACCTACAAAATGAATGTGCATGTATATCTACTTATGTATAAGACAGTTACAGCTTTTGAAACCTTTTCTCAGCTGGAAAGGTTCAAGACCTTTTCGATAAATAAAAATATACGTATTTCATAAGAGTAGCTAGTGTCAAACGGACATTTAACTGTGCATGAATTTATTTTTCGAAATACATGATGTAGTTTATTGTGGAAATTTTTGACTTGATGGAAAGTAAAAAAGAAATTTCCTTAACGATTTGTGGGGGGGGGGAGATACCAGTGATTAAAATTCAACATTGGATGAATGTTGAATGTCAAAGAAGGATCGAATGAAGTGTAAATAGCTTAAAATTTGTATTTTCCAACAAATACTCACAAATTAAAAAAAAAGTTGAAGTTGAATAAACACAAAAATCAGAATTTTTATATGGTATTGTTACATTCTTTTCGGCAAAACCAAAAACTGGTAGCTACCTATTTTGCAACGATTTATGAGGAGACACAATACCATAACGTACTTAGTAGTTGATAAATGCTTCCCCCTTTCACAATAGAGGTAGGTATACATTGCGGACCGATTGTTGGGCTCGCTTTTGTTTAACGTTATGCAAATGCAAGTCCGCAAACCGAAATCAAGTGAACCTTCGTACCTACTCAAAGTCTCAACGAACAAGTTTGTGTTTTGTATTATCAAGTCAAGTTAAAACATTACACGGTGTATAAGGGCGACAATTTCTTAATATAAATCCTAATGACTTTTCTTATCAGAGAAATTTAGTTGCCAAACATTAATAGGTTTCTTAAGACCGGTAGGGATAAGATGGAGAGTGTGTCTCTAAATATCTTAAGGTGTGATGTTATTGGTGTGAATTTCTTTTGAAAATACGTTGCCTTTTTTCTTGGTTAGTTTTTAGGGTATATCTTCCTCTATTTAACTATATTATACGTTAATTTTAGGAAACTGAATACTATTTGATTCTTATGATAATTAATTTAACCGGGTTCTTGTTCAACTCTATATTTTTGTTTAGCTTAACTTCGGATAAATACGACATACGCTTAATTAATATGCTAAGCAAGATACTCTCTTGGCTTCTAAAAATTGAAAATTCTTGCCAACGAAGAACTGGGCTCTCTTCTCAGTTTATCGTACGTTTTAAGTACTAAAATGAACCAATAAAAATGCCATTAAAAAGGCAATAGAATGAAATGAAATGAGCTGCTCTCGACGCTAGCAACGCGACAGTAAATTTCCAATACTTACATTTCTATCAGATGTTTCACGTTTTTTTTTTCTCGTATGTCATGGTACCACGTGGTTGAACCGTTTCGCAGAACAGCATATCTATAAAAAATTGAAAATATATCAGAAAAATTATTTGCGTACGATTTAACCAACAAAAATAGAACGTTCGCGAGGAAGGAATTTACTGTTTCAAATTACGTTTCTCTCGTTTCTAGCGTAATTAAAAACATATTTCTTAATTAATCAAACTCGAGAGGCATTTTACTCGTACAATGTCATATTCAAGATTTATTCTCACTTATTAAATAATTATTTGTTCGATGCAAGTTTTAAATCTTGAATTGTCTCGTGTGCATATTTACTTCTTTAATTTAATTTTAACCAATATGGTGTACCTAGCATCTACTAACAACAAAAGAAGAGCTAAATGCAGGGCCGTGCAGAGAAAATTCGGGTCCTGGGGAAAAATTACACAGACCATCCTTCCCCTGAAAGGGCCCGTTATTTTTTACAAGGGCATAAAACGCACGCGGGCCCTTAAAAAATCCGGGCCTGGAGAGCCCCTTTCTCTTCTGGTTGGACCTCGCTATTTGCGAAAATCAACCTTCAGAGTACCCAATCCCTAGACCAATAATTTTAATAAGTGAAAAACTAATTTCAATTTTCAACAAGAAGACTTGTAAAATTTTTTAATGACTGGTAAATACATGTATTTGTGACAACGAAATATTGAGAAGTTGAAAAAATCTCGTCTATACAAATATGTCTTCAATTTATAATAACTCGGTGCTTCTCAATTCTGGTAAAAAAAATTGTGTGTAAAATGATTTAATAATTCATCTATTTTTGATGAATTCAAAAAATTCTAGTTTTCTACTTCTTAGCGGGGTATCTAACTACCTAAGTTTCAAGCAAACGAGGTAAACTGATAAATTGAGAAAAAAAAATGAAAAAAATTCAACTCCGCGGGTTCACCCTCTCACTTGGAAATTAACCTCACTAGGCATAGGTATTTAGGTAAACACAGTCTGCATACTACATACACACTGTCATATGAAATTTCAAATACACCTCAAGTACACCACACCCGCAACAATGTGCATAACAATGAAGTGGATTAACTGTTTCTGACTCTTTTCTGTCAGAAGTAGGTACGCGAGAGTATTACACATTAAATTTCATACACTGGGAAACGGGTTTTTCCTACATCGTACGGTCTCTCGTCCGTAAATATGCTTAAATGATAAATTACATTCGCGTAAATGCTTGACGACGTACCTTTACCCGTAAAATTAATTAAACTAATGCTAAATGAAACGAACGGAACGTGAAGAATTTAACTATTATAAACGCGTTATAGTTTTCCGAAATTTGAAAGTTTTTCGTCAAGTTTTCGAGGTATATTTTAAAAATATTCGTAAAATACGTATGTTTACTTTGAAGAACTCATATAGCGGAAATTACTCAAATAAATGATAGAAATATATGTTTGCATAATTGTATGAAGGTAATAGGTATGTAGGTGTATTAGAATTCAGATGTATCTAACGAGGTACCTCTGTAACTACTACGTACCTATTTAAAAAAAAACAATGGTGTCTTCATTTGTACCAACTTATAATTGCTTATCGCAGACATTTTCATCGTCAGATTCAAACAGAAGAGGAAAAAAGGGGATTTTCCCTCGGGCCTGGATTTTCTTAGGGGCCGCATGCGTTTTAAGCCCTTGTAAAAAATAACGGGCCCTTTGAAGAAAATTACCATCCCTTGGAAAAAATGTCAGGCCTTTTTAAGGAAAGGGGTTCGTGTAAGAAGTACAAGATCTTTTTGAGAAATTCAGTTACGCTATGACGTCAACTATAAATGCAAATCTAATACCAAATTTTTGTTTTAAATAGCGCATAAAATATTTACATAGCGTAGCTTTTTAAGGATGAATAAATAATTCTATTGGGTTAATTAGCGAATTTAATGAGAAGAATTTCATGCAAAATTTTGAAAAAATACGCTACACGAAGCATAGAGATTCAACAGGTACTATACACATGTACACGACTAAAATCGTTAATTACGAGAATAACTTACAACTTGAGCGACACTTCGAACAGAATAAATCAGAACTTAACATAACAGTGAGCACTTCATTTTGCATATCTACTTGCATCTGTACGAGCTGAAATTCCATTCGCCAAGACCGTATACCTATAGATTTTGATACTAGAAATTTGCAAATCCAAACTATCCACCATGTTTGCGTTTATCCGACAAGATAGACATATAAAGCCTAAATATATGTATTGACGTAGCTATTATTCCACATGCATTATAATTGATACGTATTTATACTAAACTTAAGCGAAATTCATAAAACGTAAACGAGATGAAGCGGTTTTCGACATCATAAATAAATTTAGTAATTCCCTAGCGACAAAGTTAACGCGTCGTGTCGGTTAGGTACGTCGTGCCATGGCAAACTCGCGCCTTTCTCTATCAAAACGTAGTATTGGTGCGAAATTGTACTCATCCCGTCCTTCGTTATTAATTTCAAAATCTGTATTGTAACTGCGATATAAATAAAATGTGTTTACCTAAAACGGATTAATTTTCAATTCGAATCAAAAGTCGTAACATTTTTACGCGTGATACGTAGATTTATACAATGGATAGGTATCAGATTTCCTTTTCGATGATTTTCAGTTAACCTGCTTCCAGTGTAATTAAAATCGACACGTTCACGTAATTGAATCCTCTAGAATTTAAAAGTATTAATATAAATGTATAGATTAGTATGTATGTAACTAACTATAGGTACACTTTTCGCGATAAAGTTGAATTTTTTCAAAATTTTTCATGCAGCTTTGATTGGCTATTGAATCGTAAACGAGAATATAATGGTAGAGAACCAGTTGATAAGCACGCCTACTCTTTTTTAGCTTTTTTCACATCTTAAGTCAACGAACGACAATATTACTCTGAAATTTTTACTAAAGTAAACAATTTTTCTCATGATGAGAGTAGGAAATCTTATACATACCCTAAAACCTTCACCAAAAGCATATTTAATTGAAGAAACTTGAGCCGCTGTAAAGTGACGAATTGTTGTCAAGTTGGTGTACATAAACACTTGCGGCCGTTGTTTAGAATTACACGACTGTTGGCAACTTCCATTAAAAGTTATTACTCAAGGTGGAAACAGTGATGTTTTTGGGGCTAATTATGCGCTAACGACTACTAAATGCACACTATTAGTATTAGCGGCTGTAAATACGAGTTTTCTTTCACTTTCGCAAAAATTATTCAACTTCTCTGCACCGTAACTCCGTTCAACTCGTATCTTTACCCTTTGTGAAAGCAACTTCTGCTGTTTGGTTGTCTTTTGATCAATTTTATACAAGATTAAAACGATTTTCTGTTTGGTATTACGCCTTGTGGGAGATTAAAAAATTAATTGCGGTCGTATCATAATCTGGAATAGTTCGACGGTAATTCTCAACTTCATACTAGCAAGCGGATTTTCTACGTGTACCGTAGCAATTTATTTTACTTCATCCTTTCGCTGTTCATATACATATCTGAATGATATTCATGATATGGTTTATTCTTTGAAACACAAAAGTTTAACTTGTCGGTGGATGAGGAGGGTAGTAGATAGTAGATACACCAAAAAAAAGAAACAGCAAAGACACTGAATGCAATCAAAATGGTAGAAACATTTTATCTTTTTTTGCCTGACTGAATCTTGTCCACAAATGTATTTATTCGTATACGTAGGTTCAAGTGTAGGTAGGTAAGCTACCTACTTCCTAGCTTAGTTTTGATAATTTATAATGTTACTGTTACCTTTGTGGACTTGTGGTATGTATTCAGTGGTTTTCGCAGTATTTGTGTATAAAAAAGCGTATTCGTACATGAAGATACTTACCTATGTATCTCTTTATACTAAATCTAGTATCTACTATCTACCTACAATGCAGAGAATTTCATGCTGGGAAATATTTTAAACTTCGTTGGATATAGATAAGAATGGAAACCACATAAGGAAGATAAACGTTTTTGACAATGTAGTCGAAATGCAAAGGTATTTAGGTTCATAAAATTTATGGTTGATAAATAATCTGTATTTTGGGGATGTGGTAGGGCACTTATATGTATGCATAAAAGAATCTCTTCATTTACAGATGTATGAACGCATAAATGCGAGTAGAATAATCGGCGAATATTTCCAATAGTTATCAAAGATAAGGATTCATGTTTTCACTTTTGCTCAAAACACCCAATCCAATCAATCTACACATTTATAAGAGTTAAGATCCACACAACTTTCGTGCAAAAAAAATAAAACTGAATAATTCATCGCTTTACAAAAATAAAACGTAGTCTCTATCAAGGGCCTATACATACACAAACTATATTAATTGTAGCTAGTAGGTAGTAGGAACCTATACCTACCGCAATCATTCTCTCATCTCTCATTTTACAGCAATGAAAAAACTTTCTAGTAGTTTGGTATCGTGCATAAGCTTGGTTAGTTTAAAACATCATGAAATAATAATATGTCCGTTGTACGTGCAATGTTTTCCAAATTTTCTTTTAGCTCTTTTTTCCCCCTGTTCATACAGTAAGTAGGTACAGTACATCTAAACGTGGGCCCTACCTGCGAAGCTCAAGCTCAACTAATAATATGTACAGTATTGTTGTGAAAATAGCAATACTCTATATAGATGAGTATAATTTGAAAATGAATTTCTAAAAAAAATTTCGTGCAATACAAAACAATTATTTTTTCACGTTTTTAATTTCTCATTTCAATTAAGTCTTATAGGTACGAACCTTTAAGCGTAGCTTAATTTAAAAACGCAATTTTCCCTCCATAAATTATTCATTTAAGAATTGGTACCAACTACTAAGTATAAAATTTTGCCAGTTGTACTTCCTAGCGGGGAGACAATACAAATAAGTTGCTGTCGCAGGTTGCACAATTAAAAAAAAAATTAATTGGCCATTTTTTCCCACAACATTACCTAAATCGGTTAAGTTTAAACGAAGATAAATAAAATTCAAGATGTTTATTACATTCTTAACGAGAATTTTTTTCGTTTCTCGTAACGTTTTCGCGATGCAGCACGCCGACGAAACAAAATCAAATTAGCCAATTTCTACCTCGTGCAAAAGCCGCAAATTAGAATAAACGAGCGAAACTTTATTTTTGCTACATCACATGTACCGACTCTCGGCTTGTAATTCAATTTCAAATACCGAAGTATAGAAAAAATATCTGACGTTAATGTTTTTCACAATATTGACTACCCAGTAATTGAAAATCATACATCACGCCTCCACAGGTATTCCGGCTATCCTGATATTGAATTAAAAAAAAAACTCAATAAAAGATGAATTTTTAGAAGCAGTTAATTCGAATAGAGAAACTTAGAAAAGAAACAACCATTTAAATGTTAATTGAACGACAATAAAAGGCATTTTTACATGAGAAAAGACCGCCAACGATGCATTCAATGTGCAAATATCAAAAGACCATAATTTTATACGAATTCGTTACAATTTAAAAAATAAATTTCGATTCTATTGAGGTGTTCAGTTTCAACGTTTTGTTCATTATTATCGCGAAGGAATAAACTATTCAATTGCAGAACGTTTGTCGTCGCGTTTTAAATTTCGTAAACGTTTTAAAAATTTAAATTCGTCAACCGGCGAGAAAAAATTGCGTCTCTATAATTTTGACGCCTTTTAAAAATTTACATTTGAAAGGCAAAATCATTCGTTAAACTTTCATGAAGAGAAAACAACATCGCATCGTACAAATACGATTAATATACTTTCTTCGTACCAATTTCTAACGTCAATTATCACTTTGTTTGTTTTCTTCCATTTATATTTGATATCAAATAAATTTCAAAAATTTCATTCGATTTTCGTGCCGAATAAATATAATGAGTTCGCCAATTAATCCGCAATTACCTATGAAGGTTTAGCTCTTGAGATACTAATGAACTAGTTCTGTATGTTTAATTCAACCGACTTCGTCAAAAATCATTTGTACATTTGGTAAACAAGTAATTTCAATAAAAGATTGAATTCTACCCAACTAGGCCTACTCGAGTTGAGCTCATAACAAGGGATTCGATGGAATTTGTAAAAAGTTCATGGTCAGGGTAGAATTTCACCAAAGAAAGTCAGATGGTATCTCTAAAGTAAAAGCTCTTCTGCTTTAGACAAATCCATTACCTCAATAAGCGCGCGATTGTTTGGGTTACACAGATAATTTCAATCACAATGAGAACGTTTTTCCTCGATAAAGAAAATAATCAGGCGGTGTTATTAGCATATCTGAAAACTACGTTGAATATCAAAAGCGCCGCATATTGCAAGGCGAACCGGAACGCTAATTATAGTGTGGACAAATTTGCAATTTTCAGCTGGAATGAAATCAATATACCTGCAAATTATGATGCGGAAATGTAGTTTTTAAATTCAACAGATGGATACCGCATTTTTTCCTTATTACCATTTCCATGAGTGGAACAGGTGCAACTTTAAATCCTTTTGACAAATATATCTGATACCAGATATAAAATTTTTGTAAGATCTGGAAATTTTGTAAGGAAAATTTTTATCTTTCTTCTTTCAATTTTGAACGATATTCGAAAATATTTTCCGTTTAAAAAAAGTTTTTCAATCAGATCTATACCTATTACAAAAATTGTTCATAGAAAGGTATTCATCCACAGTCTACTTGTCTATCGTATTTAAATGAAAAACATTTTATCTCCAATGAGTTAGAAATAATTCAAAATATATTTATGGAGAGTTAAAATTTGACGAAACGTTTTTGCAAAACATGTTAACGCACTTAATAATAATCGATAAGAGACAAATGAACTAAATGATCAAGAAGTATCATCAAAATGAATTAATTTGACTGAAACTCAGTTCATGAGATCATGAGAACAGCTTAATGCACTTGATGTGACATAAACTGAGTTGATCAGTTGGTAAATTTGCGTGATGTCCTTAGTACCTAATTTAATAGGTAATAAATTATTTTTGATAGGAAATCGATGACAGAGATATGAACAATTTTTTGGTGATTTCAATTAATAAACGAAAGTACTGGGGAGTGGTTGCAGTTAGTAGATAGATAACTAGGTATAGGAACTTTTTTTTTCTTTTAATTTTCAATAACGATTTTGTTCTTTTTGCATGAAAAGATAATAAGGTTTCAATAAAGTAAACAAATCAAGTTACCTACGAATCCAATCGATACATGTTAAGTCTCGAAATTAAACGGAATAGAAAATTGTTCGAAGCGATTACACAAAATGAGCTTTTCTTTTTAGAAATTTCAACCACATACATGGTGATCAACAGGTACCCGACCTTTGTTCTTTATTAAATTTGAATTGTTTTTCTTACCGTTAAATATATTTCAAGAGGGTTTTAATTAAAACATATTTCGACATATCTATCCGATTGCTTAGACTTTTCAAATTAAACGCTCAATTTAAAAAAACAAATAAAATACTGAAGGACACCGAAAAAGTTCATAAGATGTAATATAATTTACCAAAGGTAATTTGAAGTACTCAACATGTAAATCATGGTTTAGAGTGAAAATATATGCCTACCTTACTCCATATGTTATGTGAAACAGACTAATTCGCTACTGTGACTACACAGCACACACGCCTAATGCAATGTAGCACAACGAAATTCAAGCTTAGTTCCACTTTGTTTGAAGATAAAACCGTTATCCGCTAAATTACATAAATTTCAACGACAACGTGTTTTTATATTGCGCCCATCTCTTGATGCTAATTCGCGTTAATTTTTCCTGAATATTCATGATAAGTTTCGCGCGAATATTATACCTCATCGATATGAAATTTATATCACGTTGATAGAATGATAGATCGAGAATTAAGAGGGAAAATTTCAACAACACTTTTGAAAAGAAAACATTCTTTGTGATCGTTTCAGAATCTCGAGAGACTTTTCGTAGGTGGCCTAACTAGTTGATTGTTTGAAAGTTTAATTTCGTGTTTTTTGGTTCTTGAAATATTCAAGCCAACCAAACCAAGGTTATTAACCCTTTGCCCTTGTTGAGAGTAGGTGAATAGGTAAAAGGATAAAAAAAAGCATAGCCTGGTACAGATGAGTATTTATCAATAGTATCATCAACGCTGTTTTTTATATTTATTCCTTTTTATGAATCGAATAAAACAAAATTCCTAATCAATTTTTGCAGGAAAAAGCCTAAAATCTCTTTCACTGCATAGGAAAATTAAAACTGTGGAATATCGCTCCATTGAACAAACAAGTGTTATATTTTAGGATATCATATCACAAAATTGTCCCATTTGATCAATAACTGACCTTGTAAGATCCTAGGAACCTCAAAATAATAAGGTCTTGTAACTTCAATTTTTCGATATAATATTTTTAAACGTATACTTACTTGTCTGATAAAGCGATAATTAGCAATTACAATTTTTCCGAGTAATTACAGGGATTTTACTACTTTTAACAGCTGAAATTGGTTATGCAACCCACTATATCCGTAGTCCTGTCTTAATTGAAATTCACATGCTCGCAGTCTACTGCGAATTAAACCCTTCCCTCTTTCTCACTCAATAGCAGAAACAAACCAGAAGAAGTTGCCTAATCGAGTTTCGAGCAGGCAAAATATTTCGTATCATTGAAACCGCTTCGTATTCAACTATTACCCGGTAATTTAAATTAAACAAATACTTGCCTAACTTTAATGATACATGACAAGAAGTATACGTACATTTCGAGGTAGAAAATTTTAATAATTTTCTACAACAAATAGATATGCTTTACATGCACACTACACAAGTGAAACTGACACCGAAGTTATTTCAAATGCAGTTCTACATGAGGGAAGAAAACAATGAATTTAGAAGTAGAATTTAAAGCCTTCGTCAAAACCGTCATGTAATTTTTGAGCTAAATGTTACTAGCAGATACCAAAATTAACTCCGTTATTCGGCCACTAAACTCTGTCACAACATGAGTGCAAAATGCCACAACTTTGTCCGACAAGTGAATTAATGAAAAATTTATTTTCAAACGAGAGGAACCAATAACGCCTATCAATAAAAATTGAAAAGTGAAAATAATCAATAGAATTGCGTGTCTTATAAATAACGTTTGTGTAGTTTTGATTGATTTTAATCATCGTTCCATTAACGAAAATACGCTTAAGCTCGCTATGGTATGTATATTTAATTATACGTTACTCCTTACTTGAATAGCATGTCGTCTAAGTATTTCTATCATGTTACACAATTCTTTTTAGTTTTTTACTGTTCAGTTTATAGAAATATTTGAACAGTGATCTTAATGTCTTGAAATCGATATTTATACAAGAAAATTATATTTTGAGTTGTAATCAATTCATCAACATTGTGTTTTTTTTAGTAAGACTTATTGCGAATTATGACGTTTTCAATAATATATTTAGGTGGGTACCTACTTAAATTACATTTCTTCAATTCCTAATCAAGTTACCATCGATAATAAACCTACGCTTCACAAAAGTTGAATGAGTATCCATATTGGTAAATCATATTATTATACTATACCAAGTATAATCTTCAATACCCATGCATAAGTATCTCTGTTTATGGAATACGGAATCCGAAAACCAAAATAAGTAAAAAGAAACGTGTTAAAAAATGAACTCCTCGTCATCCCACGTTTATTCGTAACTTGTGTTGCACAAATTTGAAAGACAAAAATAATATTATGGAGGAATTTGTGTGAAAAGCTGGAATATGTTGTAACTATATGATACTTGAAATACCGCTTGGGGAAATATCGCATGAGAATGACATGCTCCTAACACAATATTTCAGCAAGACGCATATTTACCATAATATTTCATCGACTTGTATACTTTTCAACTACTTTTGTTATTTGCCAAGTTCAAAACGCATATAAAACTTGTAGACGTGAAAAATTGAATAGTTTTATGTTCAATTTCAGATAATATGCGTGAAATTCTCACTTCTAAAGCGTCAATTTTCTTACAGCATTTTGGAGGAAAAAATTGTTATTATAAATTTGTCGAAACTGCGAACAATTACGTCTTCATATGTATAACTTATGTAAAGACTAAATCCTTACGCTATAAGTAAATAGCTAGATACCAACAACTTATGCGACAAAATCAAATTTACATGTCAGTAAAGTTAACGATAACAAATAAGTTTTTTGTTATCAACTTTCACAAAGAAAAAATATGATTGTCAATTTTTCGTATAAAAAGTTCGACAAAATAAACATGCTCAACGCTATACAAATCCGTTTCGAGCTTGTAAAAGTTATAAGTTAATTTTTCCTGCTTTTGCCCCCCCCCCCTCTATTTGAAATCCGTGTGCGTGTAATATCAAAGTGAAACTTTAATGAAATACGATACGCGCTTGTAGATGTTATTATGTATCTCCCCATTTTTCTATTTTTTTTTTTCGGTGGAAAACGACGAGTGATTTAAGTGTTTTTTGTTCACTAATTTAGGATATTTTGCATATTTTCGCGTATTTTATTTTCCGTCGGAACTATAAAGTGGAATTTTGCGAAGAAGTAAGAGCTTTTTTTCTTTCCATGATAAACTCAAAGAAAATATAGGTAACTGACTCGGATATTTACGGAGTAATGACATTTTTCTTACGATATGAGTATATTTTGTCAGCTGTAAAATAAACAGCTATACGCTTTTGACAAATGTTCAGTGTGCTCTAATATCGTACCATGAGAACCTAATGAATATATTTTTCCTTCGAATAGAATAAAAAAGTTTTTTAGTTTTGTTTTTCATTTGCATAATATATCTCGTCGTTTTTTAGAAGTTTTTTTTTATAAGCCATCTTGCTTCAAAGTTGAACATTTAAATTGATATAATACAAAAACGACTTTTGAATGGAAATTAATCTAATGAAGCAAAAAAACCAAAAACAATAGTTATTAAAAATTTAAACCTTTTCTGAATTTTCATTAGTAGCTAATTATACCCGATTACCTATCTAGTTAGTGGTGACTAAGTAAGTAGTAAGTACTAAGTAGTAAGTACATGTCCACCTAATAATCCGTGGATAACGTAGATAAGTGGCAGATACTTAATACAGAAGTATTAACACAAATTATTTTTCATATTACGACAGTAAAATTACTCGTAGAATTTTTTCTAATGTCAATGGTCTCAATCTTGTGAATAATGTTTGCATTTCGTTAACGATTCAGTTTAATAGCCTCGAATTTCACGTTATCATCAGCAGCGTCTTTTCATTACCATAACAGATGCGCGTCGTTTAATAGGTAGTTGTGACGAGCATACGAAATTTAATTTTCTTATCTTCAACCCAACGTCGTCGTCCCTCAAATGAGAAAATATACTATCAATATTTCTAGTTTTCAACAAAGTACAGATAACTCGGCGATCGGTATAATCTTGAGCCAATATTGAAATCGCTCAAATGTTCCGCAACGCGTTAGAGAATGGTGAGATTCGAAATCTTTTGAATTTCGAAAAACGTACTTCTTTACGACTCAAATACGAGATGTTGGTAAACGATATTCGTGAACAAGGTAAATCAGCTCTATACACCGAGAATCGAATAAAATATGAATCAAGCAATTACGCTGTGACAAGGTCGCTGTTCTATCCGTTTTATTTACTTTTCACTTGAAATTTAATCTTGAAAGAAGTGAAAAAAGGAACTCTAGTCAGCTACCGTTTATTCTTTTTGCGTTGAAATTTATTTATTTATTTAAGTTTCTTTTTTTACTCTTTTTACAACATATGAAAGATTTTTTTCGAACGACGATTTCGATTCGACGAATATTACAAGAAACAAACGCAAAATAGCTGATCTATGGTGGTGAAAAATTCAATCAACATATGTAAAATATAAAAAATAAATTCCAATTTCAAACGTAATAAACAAATTTTTGCTCCTGTTGAGCATTGATTATGCAAATTGTAGTATCAAAACGAAAATTCTCATAAAATATCATGCGAGGTATGCTAGGTTTCCTCAGGCCCAACCAGAAGGGGGAAAAAGGTTTTCTCCCAAGGTCGGATGTTTTTGGAAAAAATGTCGGACTCTTTCAAAGGAAGGGGGTCCGTATAATTTTTCCTCAAATTCCGGATTCTCACCGCACGACCTCAAGTTTCCTCTGCAATTAACATTCGTCGACAAAACCTCACATGAAATAATTCTCCCTTCAAGTTGTTCAATTCTTATTAAAAATTGAGACGAAACTTTAATTGGGCAATGAAAAAAATACAGTGGTGCGCTTATGTGTGAAATCTGTGTTCAAAACCACAAAAAATGATTCAAAATGGAATAAAATCAGTGGCGGCTCTTGGTGATTGAGGGTGGAAGGGCTCTTCGCAGGTGATTCATTAAAAAAAATATTTTTTTAAATTTATACCATTTATTATGTTATATTAAAAAACCTGCTACATTAGAAATTAAGGCGCCAGGATTCTATCTGGAAGACTGGAGGTTATTAATATCGGGAGGGGTATCAATCAGAGTTACGTTGGTTATGCAAAATCGTAACGCGGACTCAGCGTA
>QBDW01000064.1:0-33807 GCA_003261595.1 Maconellicoccus hirsutus | reverse complement strand
TGACGGTGTTCTTGACCGATTCCGTGAAAAAAATTTTCAGTTTGAATTATTTCACGAAATCGACCCAAAAATGTCTAGATTGACTGGGCTAGAACGTTTACTCGTATTTTCCAGCTACTAATTTCAAGAGAACTACTTCGCCCCTTCAATTAATACACGCGGCAAATACATATACCAGCGTACGTGTCATTAAAGTTGCGTTGTGCACAGTTTTGATTAAAGAGGACATCGCATGGAACATCAAGTACGTGAAAATTCCATCGAGAATTGGAAATGTATAAGAAATCAAAAATGAAAAGAAATTGCTCGTCAATTTTTTTCGCACAAAATATTTCCAAATTTGAAAAAAATTCTGAAAAAAGGACTTCAACCATATTCCACGACTTCAAATTTCATTTGCAAATTCCCATCAGACGTAAAAAAGCGCACTCGGAACCACGCAAAAAAAATTCCAATACCTAGAATACCTCATCCGGAAAATTTCCATCAACTTCCATCCTCTCCGCGTCTCCGCTCGTGTACACTATATCTAACGATCCAATAAATCAAACACGACACGTTTAAGAATTAAAAGAAAACACACACACACACACACACACCGAAGTCAACTCGTCTATATTTTTTCCATCGAGCAAACACCCTTATCAGAATAAAATTCCAACCCGGCTTCACAGACAGTTTAAACAAAACGATAGCGCAAAAATCTGACAAAAACAAATCACCGATAATCCGCGCGTATACATACACTACACCAAATCTTAACGCGATTTGTAAAAAAAAATTCACGCGACCGAATTGAACAAAAAAAAATCCATTTACTGGTAAAACACGTCGAAGCAGATTTACACCACCGAATTAAATGCGTGTCAAAAACACATTCGCATATTCTGAACGTGTAGTATTTCTCACTTTAGTAGTAGTTTACCGTGTACTCGTATAGAGGGAGAGAGAGAGAGAGAGAGAGAGAAAAAGAACTACATATATGATGTATATTCATTCCTATGTAATAACCCGAACGAAGAAGGAAAAAAAATTGCAAACAGAAAGAAAATTTATCGCCGAGTTGTCGCGATATCAAGTTCACGATGACATCGAATTGAAAAGTTATTTCCAAATGAAAATAAAATAATAAAAATACAATGTAAAAATTACTCGATTTATCTGTACGGCTTCGTAGTCGTAACACGCGACGTTGAAAAATTATCAAAGAGTTATCGGCAAAACGATCCCGCGAAAAAAGATAACACCGCGCCACGTAGGCGTAAGAAGCGAAATTTCCTTTCGAGCCATTTCCGCGATGCGATTGCACGAATATGCTTGAGAAATTACTTCGCAATTTCTTCGGCACATTCCTACAAAAGTTGTAACTTCTTCGCTGCGAGACGTAGAAATTCGAATTAAAAAGAACTCGAAAACAATGCAAGCGCGAAAGAAAAAAACCACGGCGAGAAAATTTAATCTAACCAATAGATTCCGCTTTTCCAGCCGCGACGACTCAATTAAAATCTCCGATCAAAATATGCTACGAGCCTCGGTGTAAAAATAAAAGCAGCGCTATTGTCGCAATAACTACGTATTTAAATTTACTCCTGGGCGATCTTGCTGTTGCTATACAAAAGTAGCACCATCTAACGCGCACCCTTCTCTTCTTCTCTTCGACCATTTGAAAATCAATTCGCCGTTGAACGAAATTTTTCATTGAAATTGCACGAAACTCGACGTGGAATTGCAAATTCAACAACCCGACAACATGTTTCACGACTTGTGCATTTTTTTCCCTCGCTTTCCCTAACGAGCTTACGTAATTTAAAAATCCATTATCATCCGCTAGAGCGAATTACTTCGCGTTGAAGCTGTCCAATTTCCAAGGGAAGCAATCGCTTGCGACCGATGAGTTACGTTAAAGCGTATCGGAAATATATGCAAATTTATCCGTCCGAAGTGACACGATTCGGCGGACAACGACGCGAGAAATTACGTTTACACGTTGAAAAATTCTTATTATTCGGGTCGCGAGTGTAATTTCTACAAAATCCCAACTCGACGCGCATGCACGCTTTCGAAAAGCGAACCGAGTAGTCGGATGTGGAAGGTAAAGAAAACAAAGCTAAAAACATCAAATAATTAAACGCATTTGTACACAATGCGCGCCGCGAACTCCGCGTTGCGCGCATTGATTAAGGGTACGCGGCGAGGGTCGTTTAAAAATTATTAAAAACCAGGTACCCGTACGCAGTACCCGCTACCCGGCTAGTTGGCCGTTTAACAAACCAAATAAGAAATTGCTTTTTCACATGCCTACCTTGACGAGCGAACGTGAAAGCAGCGTGGTTCAGTGCTCGATGAAAGGCTGGAAATACATGTACCAGCCATTTTTGACGTAATCCTGCACACTCCTGTATACTCGCACACTCTCGTTTGTTTTCTCCGTTAAAAGTACCACGCGCCATTGAGAGCGTTTCGTCGTCTTCCTTTGAGAATTAATTCTTTTCACGCCATCTTCAAAGTCGTAGATCTTCGATAAACGCAGCAGCATCGCAGCATCAATTGCGTGTACGATGTCAGCCCAAGAAGCACGTGTCACACGCATTACGAGTCAACACTTCTCCTAAGTATACCGTAACACAATATTTGTCTCACGTGTCGCAACACACGTGTAGTAAGTCAACATACACGTGTACACGTGTTATAAGAAGCGCGTATCTTGATCGAGCACGATGCCTGTAAATTTTGCAGGTTTCATTTCACGCATTACATAAGTCGAGTGAACCATGCGCATAAGCGCCAGATAAGTTGCGTTCTACGCGTTACACACGTGTACACGTATTGTAAGAAGCGTGTATCTTGATCGAACACGATGCTTCTAAGGTCTTGTAAGTTGCGTTCCACGTGTCGCACACGTGTACAATGGTGAAACGTGTCGCAACCGCTTGCATGAATGATAAATCACGTGTCTTACGAGCGAATGTATCCTTTGATTGTGGCACTATGATACAATTCCGGTGAGCCGCATTTCACGCGTCACAGCCCACGTGTTGTAAGTCTTACGAATCATGCGTCACGTGTTGTAAGCGCGTTTTCCAAATCGAATAACGAGATTCGATAATAAAATCGTAGTCTGATTGATGCTACATACGTAATACGTATACAGTTCCACATCACGGAGACATTTCGCTTTATGGACTCGTCGCGAAGAAAATAAGTAATCACGATGCAACGAGCGCAACACCTTCGAATTGAGAGAGCCGTAAACAGAATTCGACTGAAACTCTATCGACGAAAACCTCCTTTTCACCTCGTTTACCAATTCCATAAGCGACGCCGTTGGACGGGTTGGCGCGATAACACAGCGAAGGGAATCATTTGAAATTTACATAATACACGATGTATCGCAGTTTTTTCCACCTCCTGCGTCAGACGCGAATGTTTTCCCTGTCATTTCAACAACGCGGCTGGGCGGCGCGGCGGTTGTTTTTGTTTTTCCGCGGTGACTCGACGCTTATACGGGAAATTTGTTTTTCCATTTTCACACGTACGCTAAAAGCGGAAAATCGTTAGGTGCGTACGAAATGTAGTACGTGTACGCGCTTTTCTATCGCCGTCCCAACGTCGCTACACCGCGTCGCGTCGCCGGCACAAGAACGAAAAACGCCACGTCTACGGCGTCTAAATTAAGCGATCGCGCAGTCTTCCGGCACCGGAGAGAGCGAGGCGCTCGACGTTGGTAAATTGGCGCGTTAAAGAAACGAGCGGCTTTGTTCGTCCAATTTTAATCCGTTCTAAAAGCAAGGCGCGACTAAATGACATTTTTAACCATAAATGACACGTTTAATCTACATTTTACAAGGTGTATTCATCGTATGTATACACTATATGCCGGCGACGCAGCGGTAGATCTACACGCTGTCGTTGACGCTTCTCACCCGACCGCTCCACCGCATCGGCAAGGCATCGGGGTGCGGATTTTTTTTTATTATATTACCGCATCGCTTGACGCTGTTTCGCTATATCGATCCCGTCGCCACCGTTTCTCTCTCCATCGGTATATTTAATGTTTGTAAAATATGTAAACGCAGGTGAACGAGTTGATAATTACATGCGAACAAAACGGGTGGTTGGACGAACATTCTTCGAAACTATTCCCTAATAAGCAAATTTTCCACCCGTCGACCATCCGCCTTCTTCCCAATCCCAAACAATCTAATCTTTAGAGTTTTTCGTTCGAAGCACGTCGAGAAAAATTACCATTGATTCGTCGTACGAGCTCCAACGCAGAACCCCGACCACACCGGAGATTTTCCATAATTCGCCGAAACCGAACAGTTGACGTGTTCCTTGACATCGACTGCCACGAACTACCGTCAACGCGAAGCCCGCCAAATTAAATTCTTCCGTCAATTTGACAAATTCAAATGCAATTCGATAAATTTGTCATTTCGAATACCGCGTGTTTCAGCTTTTCGACTAATATCAATTTACAAACCGACCTTTCTCCGGGTAACCGAACTGTTCGTCGTGGTGTTCGTCACGACACAACGTGGCGTAGAAAATTTCCAAGCTTTCGATCATAATTTACCCTTCGAACATTTCGCTGCAATATGGATTCCAGAAAATCGTTTTTAGCCGGGAATAATTTAACGAAAACACTGTACAAATACAAATATCTCCATCGATATTTTAAAAACTATCTCTAGACCGAGTCAAAGGACAGACATGGAGAAATGACGGATTTTAGTCGGACAAAGCGGAAGTACGATGGAGGTAAGGAAATGAAAGAAAACAAGATGGTGTGAACCAGTCCAAAAACCGATACACTCTATCCACTCGATGTCGACCTCAAACCACGCGCTGTTTTTCAAAAGTATTATCAATGTAAATGACGACGGAAACTTTTTCTTTACCGCCGATTTCACCGTTCACTCTCGACTTTTCGCCGTTTTCAAAGTAATACAAGAATTTATCTACTTAAACGAGAATATTGACACTCGTCTTACATTACCGTCACTACCTACCACCTAAAATAGGTACATTACCAATCTTGGAGTAGAATATTCCAACTATAAAACCACCGAAGCGCGATCAATCGCAAAACATCAAAACGATCATCGTACTTCGAATAAAAACACGCGAAAAAAACGAGAAAATTTACAACCAACGAACTAAAACATCAATGAAGCGAACACTCCTCGATACGTCTGCAACTTGACAAAACAAACAATTTATCAAATTAGCCATAATTTGGGTTGGCATCTTGGCGAAAATGTTTCTCATAGAGAACGATGATTTACGCGTTGTACGATTCTTTCATCCGATTCGTAAATTAGTAGAAGAAGAAGTGAGAAAAAAACAACGCGGTAACGACGACGCGACGTGTTTCGTTATAAATAAATCGCCAACAATTAGCTACCGCATACAGGTAAATGGAATACCCGTCGATGGCGTACTCGTATTTCACTGGCGAGAGCATAATGAGAAGACAAAAAGGTCCTGTTGGATGCCACGAATGCTAATTCAACTTGACACATGATCTTTGTGATCGGAATAAACATTTTTAAGCGAGAGAAGAAAACTAGGAAAACGCCAACGACGTCGAACGAAGCGGAATTAGCATTTTTTTAAACAGTGTGCCGCAGAAGTTCCGCACGGTACCTTTTATTTTTGATTTGAGGGTGATAGCGAAAAAAAAACCACCGGTTTTATACTTCTCCATACAGGGTGTCCCGCAAACTACAAAACGTGTTTTTTTTCGAGAAATGTACATGGAAAGCGTATGTTATTATGTTGGAATCGAACACTACGTCCCAGTGTGGTGATGACGAAGAAAAATTTTGCAACCGGTTATCAATAACTCTTTGGAAAAAATGTTACAAAGGTACATACGTAGTAGAGCGTCAAAAATGATTCAATTTTTTAGAATCATTTTTGCAACCGGTTCGATATTTCACGGCTGGCAGCCGATGTTCTTGTCGAAATCGTGATAAAAAGTACAGCCACGGAAAACCGATGACCCCAGCAAATACGAGAAAGGGGAAAATGTTTCAAACAAAAGTCGTAGAGCATCAAAAAATATCAATTTTTTGTCCTATTCGTTTTTTCAACCGGTTTGATATTTTATGACTAGAAGAGATTTTTATCAGAGGTGTTATTGCGACTTTGCTTTCAAGCATTACCTGCGAAATATCAAACTGGTCGCAAAAACGAAAAGGACAAAAAACTAATCTTTTTTGATGCTCTACAACTTTTGTTGAAACATTTTTTCATATCTCTTTTTTCCAAAGAGTTATTGATAACCGGTTGTAAAATTTTTTTATTCGTCATCACCACACTGGGGCGTAGTGTTCGATTCCAACACAATAACATACCCCTTCCATTTAAATTTCTCGAGAAAAAACACGTTTTGCGGTTTGTAGGACACCCTGTATGGAGAAGTATAAAACCGGTGGATTTTTTTCGCTATCACGCCGCAATCAAAAATAAAAGGTATCGTGCGGGACTTCTGCGACACACTGTATATTGTCAGATTTTTAGTCGAAAATTATACTTTCGTGTTTCGGCTATCGCATCGCAATTATACGGGTACTTTTTAGTTAGAAGGGAACTATTTTTTTCCGCGCCGTTGCCACACTTGAATATAAATCGTTTTATTCATGAAGATATAATAAATTTCACCTCAAACGTGTTTTTTGGCCTTTTAAACGGTGTTTTCTGTACTTAAAAAAAATGTACGTACAAACTGCAAACAAGGTGAATGTTTCATTCGAGTAATATACAAATCAGCTGCTAATTACCGATGAAAAATCTACCGCGCGAAGATCGCTAAAGTGGACGATTTGAAAACATGAAATATACCCGTAACGGTAACGAGAACGATGAAAAAAATATACGATATCGTTTACGTTTCCGTGATTTTTTTCACCTATCAGTACAAGAGGCGCGAAAAAATTCATTTTTATAATTTATCGAATCGCTCGAACAACGTAGAACGTAGATTTCGCGAGAAGCATAAAATTTTTTAAATAAGGGTACGAAAAGCTGTTTATGGACGAACGAATACGAGTCACGATAAGAGGGAAGAGAAAAATCCCACGGAAACGCACAACTCGCCGTGTTTTATGGACTGAAGTCGAGAGAGAATTATATTTCAGCAGTTCGAACGGTTTTATTTCCTAATGCCGATACGTTTGCGATTTTATTTGATAGTTTGCTTTTCGCCATTTCGACGTTTTCGCCACTTTCTTGGCAGATGTGTTTTCGAGTATTTTAAAATCCCTTCTATAACGTATCATCATCATCCAATTTCCGAACGCTTTCAAAAAGCAATAATTTCAATTCGAATGCCATACTATACGTAATACTGTACATATACGTGTATCTGTATCTGTATATTAAACGGATTATACACCGAGCAAACCTTTTTACAGAACCTGTCCCCTTGTTTGCTTTCAATTATTCCACCTACGCCATGATATTCATATTTCGCGCGTTTTTTCCACATTCAAATCTCGTATATGATATTTGTTTAGCTACGAATAAAACAATTCCACTCGCTGCGTAATAATTTCACATCCAATATAAATGTCCAACTCAAAAATTCCGCCTGACGTCACGAAATCGCACGATTAAGGTCGCTTCACACTGAACAGTGACGTGAAAGTGCTGTAACCGTACCGTCACGTTGCCGAAATTTATCGGGCGTCATTTTTTTGTCTCTCAATTCATACTAGTCAGTTGCGTAACCGTACCGTACTTTCGAGTCTTTATTTGTATTGTGCTTTCCTAAATTCTTATTAAAAATGTTGTTCTCTGAAGACGATTTAATTATGATGGTGATAATTTTAGATGAAGAGGAGAAAGAAGAGGTGAGACAAGGGAGAAAAGGAGGAGGATGTGGGTACATCTAGCTTGGCAGAAAAAAGAAACAAGAAAATCGACTTTTTAGACTCCAAAAAAATCGCAAAATAATCTTGAAATTATTTCAAACAAAGAATGTTATATGACCTATCATCCAAAAATCAGTATATTTTGAGAAAAAAATTATTCGAATGACGATTTTTTAGCGCGCACCCGTAATCAGTACTTCCCACTGTGCTGTAGCGTTACGTTCACAGTAACGCGCGTTGCTATAGACCTAACGCGGGGCCGTGCGCAACGGTGAATATGGCGCTACCGCGTAGTGGGAAGTTTCACCCAACGCACGAGCACCGTTTTTGCGATTTTTGACCACGGCCCCGGAAAGGCAAAATTTTGAAAAAAATATAAGACATTCAAGGGTCAAAAATACATCGAAAAAATGAGGTTTGAAAATTTTGCCTAGTAATATTAATACTTAAAAAAAATGAATGAAGTCGAAAACGCCCGTTTGGAGGGGAAAAAATTGGTGTGGGGGGTTGTTGATGTTTTCGTGGAAGGTCCTGATGAGGGTTTACCATGTACTAAAATTTCAAATCAGTTTTTCATCAAAACTCATGATTAAAATAAAAAGAAACTTAAAATTGAAAGAAAACGCTAACGTCGTGTCGTCCGTGATTTGTAAAAAATATCGTTGGGAAGAAATGTCGACGAGTACGGTACGGTGACGGTAACGGTCAGTAAGCATCGGTACGTACACGTTACGGACAAGTATGAACAAAACCGATCAACGCAATGTAAGAATATTTTTCACGTTGCCGGTACCGTTACGGTACTGTCACGTCACTGTTCAGTGTGAAGCGACCTTTATTCCACAACAACCGAATGGAGCGTCTCAATTTTCCGAAATAACTCGCGTTTTACATACAAATACTCGGTGCGCAATAGGTTGCCCGCTGTTCAATGGCAGGCGCTGAGGAACTGACGACAAACCAGTTCGAGCCAGTGGGTACGGTTGCGCAGAAACTACATACGTAAAGTCGTGGGGTATCTTTTTCCAACATTTCAAATACATTTCACAAATGTACTACAATCACCATTCCGAATTTCTGACAATCGGGAAACCCAACTAACGAGTGAATCTCTCGAGGTGTCCGGCTCGGATTTGATCGTGAGTTGAATTTTTGGAAAGAGCGTGTCAAAAAAACCCCAAAACCAAAATTTTAGCTGCCCAAGTCAACTTTTTGATTTTTGAAATTTAAAAACCACGAAATTACTATTAAAAATAGAGAATTGAAAAAAAAAATCTCAAGAAATAATTTTAAATCGCGCAAAAACTACTTTCCGCCTAATTTGAACACGGCTCGTCGATGCGATTTTCGGATTCAACGGGTCCAAATTAGGAGAAAATCAGCATTTAGGCGATTTAAATTTTTTTTCCTATTCTTCATTTTAAATAGAAATTTCGTAGTTTCTAAATTGCAAAAATTCACCAAAAATCGAAAAATCAACTTGGGCAGCTAAAATTTTGGTTTTGGCGGTTTTTTGACATGCTCTTTTCAAAAATCCAACTCGCGTTCAAATCCGAGCCGGACACCTCGAGAGGTTCCATTGTGACAATCCACCATTAGAATAATGCAATCGCCATACCGAAGAGGGGAAACAACATAATCGAATCGAACCGCACAATACACTCTTTATGGATACATGAATGAATCTGTACGCAACTCGAAAATAATCTAATAGCTAGGTACACCGATAACCACGTTTCGATGAATTCAAAATTATAAACAAGCTGAGACGTCGCCGACTCGTCCCTGCAAACCAATAATTAGACAACCAACCTTGTACATACTGATTTTACGGACCTTTGTGTTAATTACATCGATCGATTCTTGTCATAACAGTTCACCTTTTCTTTTTCGAATTGAAAAACGAACAAAAACAAAGGCACGAAGCAGCGCTTTTCGGGCATGTGGCGACCACTAATATTCTATCGTTTTATTCATTTTCGGTTTTTCTCATCTTTCGTCTCACATTTTGACGAGATCAATCCGACATAAAAACAATACAATAATGTTGAAAATCGCTATAACGGTGAAAATTTCACTACACTCGAAATACACACATCTTTGATTTTGTATCAAGATCAACGCTTCTATCCAAGTTCATACTCATAACGATGACGTCACCAACTCAGCACCCACGTCTTCTCACAGAGGAGGTAACGGCACTAGTCAAAGAACTACGCATGGCCAATTTCCTCTCTAGACCACTAGCACTCAAGTTATTCGTTTCCCAATTCCTTTTCACAGAGAAAAAAAACCTCAATATCTGCAATTCACCTACACACCTTAGATGAAACCAGTCAACTACAATAAAACTGATCCAAGTTTCAAATTCCGTAGCAAAACCCGAAAAAAATTCAAAATTCTCTTCGTTCGAGAAAAATAAATCATAAATTCTCACTTTGAAATTAAAAATCATACCTCTCTTCGAGAAACCCCATCGAAAAAAATACTTGAAAAAAGGTAAACAAAAATTTAAAACAATATATTTCTTAAACTATTCTGAGTATATTCCTAGCTTAATAACATTCAAAGCAATTTTAAAAAAAAGTCAGAAATCTCAACTGAAAAAAGGAAAAAAAATGAAAAAAAAACATCTTAGGTAAATAAATTACTTAAAGTTTTAAAGCAATCATTAGTCCGTCAAATTGCACCTCAACCTTGTTCTATGTGTGTGACTTATGTAGAAAGAGAAATAATAAAATAAATTAATAAATAAAACTTCAATGTAAAGGAACATATCGACAACAGAGAATTGAAAGGGGTGCAACTTAATCGACTATAATTTTTGAAAAATTGGTAAACATTTGCCTAAAACTAGAAATTTTCTTTGCCCGAATTGTGTATGAAACAAAAGACGATAACCTTCGCTTAAGATAATCAATTTTCCACCTTACCAACGACGCCTAATCAATATTTCCGATATTTACACAACCGATATCAAAAAACAAAGTAAGAGAGAAAGAAGAATCTAAACCACTACTTTATAATAAATTTCACCGCGTTTAATCTTTGGAAATTATACGAAAAAACATTTTCCGCGGACCGCCTCAACGGTCCCTAGCTCGACGCCATTTCGAGATATTTTTGAAAAATAAATTAAAAAAAACATACCTACGCTACGCACTACAAACGAATTTGTAAATAATACTAATACCGCTCACGCACACTTCGCTACAAATAACACAATATAAGAGGAAAAAAAAAAGCGCAACCATCGTACCGAGCCGATGTTGTAAAATACATCTTCATGTTTCAGTCTTCTTAACAAGGTATATTCGTCGACAAAAACAACACAAACAGAAAAAAAAGGACAAATAACTTACATCTGGAATGAATAATTCGAATGCGTGCCCCAAAATATACACGCAAACGCCGAGAAAAAAAAAGGAAGAATACCAAATATCCACAAACATACGCAGTCTCCTAAAAATGTGACGCAAATTACGCATCGCACGAGTCTACGACTCGTTCACCTGATGTGATATCGAAGTCTGAATACTCGGACAGGAGATTTTTTGATTTTCGCTTTGTTTCTGTTGCTGTTGCAATTTTATCCAAGTATCTCCTAAGGCTTTCGCAAAATGATCGTCGACTGCGGAACACAATTATAAATGAAAATCTCTCGCATTTTGCAAAACTACCAGCATCATCACCGATTAGGAAAAAGCGCCAAATGTTACTAGCATTATTTACAGCGGCGCAGTTGATTACGCCGAAGAAAAGCTGTGCTGCGTGCTAAGCTTTCGTTAATGAAATTATAGCGTGGAAATAAATTACTACTGTATGTGGGACACGACGACGACGACGACGACGACAGCTACGGCTACGGCTACGACGAATAACCGAATATATACTCGATATACACGTCGTCCTCTTAAAACCTAGCTCCCATTAAGTCGCCCGAACGAAATAAAATTCGAGACTAAAAAACTCGCACCAAGTGACTTAGTACACATACGCGCACATATAGAAAAACCACACGAATATCGGGGGCAGCGATGGCGAATCGATCTTACAACGAAATTCGCTCCTCTAAAGACGAACAAAACGAATGAGAATCTTGATACGATACGAATGGTAAACACGTCGAACGTGTAAATCAATCCAATTGAAAGGAATCATTTTGCAAAACGACAGCAACACCTCTCCCATCAGTTTTCGTCCACTATGAAAAACCTAATCAAGTGATCAGGCAACTTGCGCCGAACGACACGAAAACTAGAACGGATAACTCGCTTAAACGGTTTCACAATAAACGAAGACCGAGCGAATCGACGAGTAATCGCCGAATAAAACGAATAATCAGAAAAGTCACAGCGAAATTCGCGTCGAAAACCAGCCGACTTTGACGAAAAAACCGGTTTATTTCGCATCAACCGCCGAACGACTTTGACGAATCACCAACCGAAACCTGTTAAACTGGTTTTTCAATGAATAGAAACCGAACGGACGGGCGAATATTCATCAAATTGAAGTAGTAATCCGAAAATCACTTTGAAATCCGATCGACTGGTTTATTTCACGTCGAAAACCAGACGACTTTGATGGAACAACAAGATACACGCAACCAAAACTTGCTGGACTGTTTTTTTGGTAAATACAACCCGACCGACTCAACGAATAACAATCAATTTAAAACCACGCCACCTCGAAAAAAGAACGAAACTACGCAACCGTGACTGGCTTGACTGGTTTTTCGGCGAATAAATGTCCACCTAACCAAAAAATATCGACTGATTTGTGAAATCTATCGCTTTTGCGTAATTTTCGAATAGACCAAACATCTATGAAAATTTCAAATAACCAACTACTCGTATACGAGTATATACCTAATTACGTATCTTAAGAAATCCAATTTTCCGCCAATTATCGCAGCAGCATCCCACATCTGTACACTCGCCACAGCCATTTTCAACCGCCTTCGCACGTTTACCCACTTTCAAAAAACCAGCAATTAGGTAAGCAATTCGCGTTCGAAAACCGAAATTAAGCTGCAAGAAAAACTTTCTCGTCATTTTTCATTCTTCGCTAAACATTTCGTAAATACGTTTCAAATTACCGTTCCATCTTCTTCCACTTAAAACATTATACCTCTTCAATCAACTACCATTGTAATCGAATCAAGTTACACTACAACACAGAGCTAATTAAAACCATTGCCGGGAATAACGCCCGTCTTCGTCTATTGTGCGTGTGTGTGTTTTTTCACGTTATACTATCTTTCACGTAATTTGCAAGATATTTCGTGAGACTGCGGCGACGGTTTTAAAAGCTAATAACTGAAACTTAAGCCGTTTCGATTTCCAGATAAGCGGAAATCAATTTTTTTACGACTACGCCCCTTCATCGACGTCGCATCGCTTTGACACGTGACACGAAGTACGCGCGAATAAAAAAATTTATTACTTTTTCGTTTCGCTTCGTTTTACTGCCAATATGGGCGAAGCAATTTGAAAATTCGTGTTCTATACGGCCGTAACATCGTCTACCACGCGAACCCAGCGAACAGCGAAACGTGGCCTACGACCGGAAAATTCCGTAATAAGAGGAAAATTCGATCAAAGATGCGACATAATAAGAAGCCGTAAGACTTACACCATAATCGCGCACTTTTGTTGCAAGATTATCGAGTATAATAAACCAATAATGTACCATCGCCGTAAAAAAGTTCAATTCGATGAACAGATCACCAAACAAAATGAAAATCTTAAGAGTGGTTTAAATTTAAAGCCGTCTAAATTCTAATAAAATAGAAGAACATTTCTTCCTACCGAAGAACAAGAAAAATGTGGAAAAAACAAACTAAAATATTTATAATAAGAACGTAGCGAACTCGAAAGTAAACGTCTCGAATCATCTTTTACCACATCATAAAGCTTCATAACAGCACCTCTACCCGCCTCCCCATCATTCCATCAATTGACATATCAAAAATTCCGAAACGGGTTAATATTTCACAACGTAGGAAAACCTCACGTCGACGTTCATTTTGAAAATATCACCCAAATTATAGACATTTTCCACAAACCGGGCTCATTTTTCATTCAATATTAAACGTTCGAAGCTGCAAATAATTCGCCGAACTCGAAGATCGTTACGAAGGTATCTCGAATGACAACAAAAAAAAAAAAAAAACACAACAGCTTAAAGTAAAATCCCTTGCGCCACGTCTCAAAAGGATCATACCGTCGCAACGACCACCGGCCGAGTAAAAATTTACAACTATATAATTTACAATAAACCTATCAAGCACGGCAAACCGTTCTCCGGGCTGTTTGAAAGTTGGACAAAAAAAAAGTTGCGTACTTTGCGCCATGTGAAAGATAATGTGTTTGCGTTGGTTAGCGAGAGCATTGCCAGGATAAAGGAAAATCTCGCCGTGAATTATTAAACTTTATTAAAGCATTTATCGTGCAACCATATCGTTTGTGAACAAGTAAAGAAGCTTAGTTGAATTTTAAATCAAAGAAAGTACAATCGAAGCTACTTTCGTTATTCATTCCACTTTTTCCCCTTCTTCGTCGCCTTTTCCTTCGCTGGCTCGCCTCTCACGTCGACCGTCGACTTTCGACCTCCAAACACAACACACCGGCGACCGCGCGCACATTTCCCGTCGTAATCGAAACTTTTCACTCGAGTAAAAAAAAACACCCTCGGTATCGCGAAGGATTAAAAATCCGCGGCGAAATTCGCGCTCAGCGACGTCATTTGGTGAAAATCCGATGATGCGATTATAATATGGCGAAGAATTAACGGACTCGACAGTCGACAGACGAGACTCCGCGAATCGAACGAATTAGCGATTTTGATTTCGTCATTTCCTACGAACGAATTACACCAACTCCGAACGAATGTCGACGCGTTCGAAAGTATTCTAAGTATGCGCGTTAAAAAACAAAAAAGCGAACAACTACGTAGAGAGAGAGAGAAAAGATGAATTCAGAAACCACCTACCGGATAGAGGAGACGGAGATACGCATCTGGAGTCGACCTTTTTGCTATCTTCGTCGCTGTGTGCTTTAGCCGGAGACTGGCTTTCTTCGATCAGTCTATCCTCTTCTTGTTCTTTATTGGCTGGTTTATTGGCGGAAAACACGTTCATGTAATCTCTACCTAATGATCTTCGGAAATGCTCGTTTATCACCTGATCGCACATCGCTTCTTTATCATCTACACCAACACGTATCGTTTCGTATGAGCGTAGGTATTAATATGCATCGCGCCCGACCGCCGACCCTCATGTAAAACACAAGATCGGAATAAATTTTACCTGCCGATGCGCCACTCGGAGACAATGACGAGCTACACGACGACGACGACGACGTCGTCGTCGTCGTTGTCGTCGAACCTTTATCCGCTGACGAAACGAATACTCCGGTCGAGACGCCGCTTTGACGACGGCCGTAATTCGAACATAGGATTGATTGGAAATACGAAGGAGGCTCGCCTCGTTCCTTTGTCACCGGCCTCTTCGACATGTCCAACGGTTCGGCTTCGTTTTCGGAAGTACCGCTGGAAATCAAAAGCACGTACGTATTTGTAACCAAACAACCTCTTCAATTCGCAATCGCGACGAGTTTTATACGAAAAAGCGAAAATGCGCAAATTTTCCCCAACTGAAACGAAACGCCTCGATAAGTTTTTTCTATTGCTTGCCTCCGTCGCTGTCGCCGTAAACGTTCCTCCTAATTAATACGTATCTTTAAAACGCAATCGATACAATAGTCACGAATAGATAAAAGCAACTCGGTTGGCCTTCAGATATCGAAAGGAAAGAAAAGAACCGCATTTCTATTCCCTCTTTTTTGTTCGCAAAGTGAATTTTTTCGAATCAAAGGAAAAGTGAAATACACATAAGGACGAGACAGTTTTCCTTAATGAGCCCATCTACGGCACGAGACAAGCGCAAGAAGGCGTTTCACGACCGAAAAAATAAATCGCTTCGCTATTTACCCGAAATTGATGAAAGACCTTGGAAAAATCCCCAAATACGTAAGCGTCGATATTTATTGTTTTTTCGCGCAAATAATTGATCTTCGGACCGGATGTACTCGTCGGTGCGCATTACCGAGAGCACCGCGACGCGGCCGTAAACGTAAAACCCCACGATAAATCGTAATAATCGATACGTTTCGTACTAACCATTTATTACTAACATTCGCAGGAAATCTCGACGTTGATTTTAAATCGGACGACGAAGTTGAATCGCACACCGAAGTCGTCGACGTCTTGTGCTGGTATTTTTTCTCTCGTTTCCATTTTCCGGAGCCGTTACTGGTTTGACTATCGTACGAGCCCGTTGACGCGTTAAACGACGAACCGTCGTTTATCGACGGTTTGCATTTACGCAGAGCTTTTTGTTTCTGTTGCTGTTGCTGCTGATGCTGCGACAACGAACGAGCTTCGTCTGCGAACAATAGATTTTTCATTTTTTTTCAACAGAACGAAAATCCACGACAGCGACATGAACGTCGCTTTCATCTAATTACACTACCTCGCAATCGAAACACCGAACTCCGCTAATTTCGTATTCGGATTTTATTTCAACTATATTTTAGTCTACAGTCCAAATGGCAAAAAGTGTTCATCGAGCTTGTATTTTTGAGAGACGAAAAAATCAGTTGGATTCTCGTAGACAGAGATGGGGCAACCCCGAAAATCGGTATTTTAAATATTTGTACGAGCACAAAGGGGGCAGGGGGCTGGAGCCTAAAACACCCCATTTTTTAGGTTTTATTGGGGACAAAAACTCTGCTCACAGTCTTTTAGCAGATACTCCCCTCATTCAGAATATGTGTTTACACCATTAGGCTAAGGTCACAATGGAGCGCTGAGCCCTTGAAGTGTGTTTTTTCCTGAAATTTGACCTTTTTTTGCGCTACAACGGCCCTACTTACGTCATATGGTGTGCGGGACAAAAAAAATAAACCCAATGAATACGTGAATTCTATCCACATCCGATGAGCAAAAGTTTTTGAAAAACGCTCGGCAAAACATTGGCCGAATTTTAAAATTGCGACATTCCCGTATTTTTACCCGAAAACCAACTTATCAACACTTTTCGAAAGTGATATTGCGACCTATCCAAATGGGTCAAACTTTTACGAGGAATCCAAAAACCGTAATTAAAATTTTTTTGAGTAATTTTTGAGAATCTCAAGTTGAAATTTGAGTCAATTACTGAGTTTCTCATCGAAAGTAATCTTACGATAGATCAAAATAGGTTAAAATTCCACGAGAAAATCAAAAATCCGGATAACTTTTTTTTCTAAGACAATTTTAACCATCTAGCGCTCAAATTTGAGTGAATTGTTGAGTTTCTTTTCTCAAAAACGGTCTTGCGATACATCACAATATGCTAAAATTTTACAAAAAAATCAAAAATAACGTTAAAACTTTTTTCGAGTCGATTTTGAGCATATTACGTTTAGATTTGGGTCGACTATCAGATTTGAGCGAGTTTTAGAGTATTTTTTTCGAAAATGGTCTTGCTATACATCAAAACGGGATAAAATTTTGCGAAGAATCCGAAAATCGTAATGAAATTTTGTTTGAGTAATTTTTGAGAATTTTAAGCTAAAAATGTGAATGGATTATTGTGTTTTACCTCAAAGGTGATCGTGAGATATACCAAAATACAGGTTAAATTCCATTAGGAAATGAAAAATTCAAATGGTTTTTTTTTCCGAATTTGAGCCGTTTGGACTGTAGACTATTTAAGTACTAAGGTAATATTTTCTCATTATATTTTGTAATTTTCTTTTTCATCGAATACACTCACGAAACCGATGACTTCTAAATACTCGTGCTCATCGATTTTTTTTCTCTTTCTGCCTTCTTAATTAATTCTCTTTTAATTAAATTTCGAAGATATTAAGACGCAGATTGTACTAAAATGCGAGCGTAATTTCTTTGACATATTATTAATTTTTTAACGAACTAAATTAACTTATCGTGATTTTACTTCTCCATCTATCGAATAATTTACGCAGAAAGGAAACAATAAGAAACACGTTTTTGAGCTCACGCCCTTCCGAAGACGAAGAGGGGTACGCATACAATTACGCGTTCAAAAAGCATCGTTTTACCGCGTTATACATATTCATTTTCGTAAGAAAGAAAAAAAACTACAAACGAGTGGTAGGTCGAATCGTCTATTTTATTCCGCAAGGGCCTCCCAAATTATACTTCAAGGTTGTATTTATTTGTACTAGATTTTTGACAATTCGCAACTTTTTTCGCTCTACCTCGTCATTATCTCGTTTATTCTACTAATTTAGACAATTTTTGCGGATGTGGCGTGCCAGGTTATACGATGTCAATACGACACTAAATCAATAACACCGAGTGAAATTTCCAACTTCACAGTACATACGTTTGAATATTAACCAGAGTCGAGAAACACGACAATTTTTCCAACTTGGACGATAAGACGGAAGGTAAATGTATCAATTATCGTCATACATTCGTGTTCGTTTTCGCTAAACAAATTGAGAAAGTAATCCACATTCGTACCGTACATGTCTGCTTCGACTTCGAAGCAGAAAAAGGCGAACTCGAAGGATTACCGAAGTTTTCCTGCAAATCGGCGCTAATTGACAAATTACCACGCAGGTACGCTCCTTAATTGACATCTATGTCACGGCGCACCGTCGACAAGCCAACCATGCACAAAGCATCTCGACGCGTATTCGCGTACCCAGTTACCCACGCCTCGCGACCACGAAACAAGGGCGAGAAATACGAAAATGGAAAAAAATACAAAATAATAGAACGACATTCATCACGTAAGGAAAGCCCGAATACGGAAATGTAACACGAAAGCTTCAACTTATTCATTATTCATAAGTATACGAGATACGGCATAGAGTGATACAGTATACGCGGAATAGGGCGAACGGCGAAGAGCGCCGAGGCAAAACGAAGGCTTGGGTACCCTTACGAGACGGGATCTGTATCGCGAGCTACAACCAGCACAGCATCTCCCGCAACAAGTGTTTTTCCAACATGATTTAATTCTCGGATATTACGTTCGCGTACTGTATTTCGTTAAGTATAATCTCATCTTTGAGCGAAACAGCTCGCAAATCTAGATAAGTTATAACGCGTACGAGAGAGTCGTTTCGCAAACGATAAGATTTCACGCCGTCGGCGTCGTCGTCGTCGTCGTCGTCGCGTATTTTCTAATAAACGACGAGCGAGTTTTTCGCCCGACAAATTAACGCCAAAAACGCACTCCGCTTTTCGCTTAACCACGCAGAAATCGTAATTAAAACGTAAAAGGTAAAACGAATAATACGACCTGAGCGAGCGGCGTCGCGACGTCGAACGCGCTGCTTACCTATACCTACGTAACGCATTACGCGTCCACGCACGCACAGCGCGCACACGTGTACGCAGCGGCGCCGACGACCTCGCGCTAATTAAGGTATCTTCGCCCGAACGAAACGTAATTAAAACCTCGACGTTGTTGACCCGCCGCTCGCCGCTCTCAGTGGAGGAGATGAAAATCTTGCAAATATACCATTCGTTATCCAAGGCTGCCAAATTTGCGTAAAATGCGACGAAAAGGTTTGCCGCAGCTGCACCATGGTACTTGTCGACGACTGCGATTCGCCAAATCACCACCTGTACGTACGATCGATCACGCGGACAAAACACCGGCAAGGATCTGCGAGCCAACACCAACCAAACGCACCGACACAGACCATCGACCACGAACTCTCTACACCATCTCTACCTTTCGATAGAAACGGATAATCTGATTTAGTTGATGAATTCTGTACGAGCGGATGTACTTCACTAACCGTCGCCATGCTGCCGAGGCGCGATCGGAACAAGAAGAAGAAGAGGCGGCGGTGGCGGCGTGCCCGGCCGAGAAGGCAACGAACGACACATCTTCGCAGCCAAACACCGTGTAAAGGTAAAGCCGAGCTACATCCACAAACGACCTATACCGTAAACTCAGGTATACACATAGGTAGCCTCGTCCGTAACAGCGATTACGTTCGCTTCTACGAGTATTAGCCACATCCCGCATCCCGCATCCGTTCCTCGTACGCCATTCTGACGTCGCTCGTTTTAAAATTCATCTCTTTTTCACCTCTTTCGCGCCGCCACCCCGCACCAACGTAGCCGTATTTATTCAATCCTCGACATCTTCATCCGGCCTGTCTTCCTGTCTGGCCCGGCTCTCGCGCGTTTAATTTGTAATTACGCGCGCTCAATGGCGCCGGCACCTTAAAGTCAATCGTCTTCGGTCACTCTGAATGGCCTTCTCGCTCTCGCCGTCTCCACGCGGTACCCGTACACCCGTTTCGTATATGTAACCGGCTGCTGCTGTCATTCATCCAAACACCGACAACTCTTTGCACCTTTCCTCCGCACCCCGTTTCTCACGCTTATTCCGGCTTTCGTTGTTTGGGTTGGGTTTCCGCCTCTCGAACCTCTTCTACACCGATTCCTTTCTTATTCATATCTTTCTTAATTTCCAATTCGTTTCAACACTCCACGCATCGTAGGATAATGTACGGAGAGCATACACACATACGTACACTCTCCGCTTCGTGCTGCGTATAGTCATTCCGCACCCACATCGTCATCTACGCTCTTCGACCGTTCCTTCTCACGCTTCATTATTCCACTTCTCCTCAATGAACACACATACACACATACGAATACGAAAACATAAACGGATATTGAATGAGATACCGCGTTCTCGTGTACAATAGTACTTTGATTCATCTCTCGAGCTCGTTGCGTCTTCTATTAGACACTAGTACACCCGTGTCAACTTGGAAAACACTACGGAGTTGGTACGCGTCCAATCTCCCTTTCCGGTCTTACATCGACTGTAATTTTCATTCAGAAATACGAACGAATCGGCTGCTCGAGCGCTTCGATTCACCGATTTCCCGCCTAACCAGAATAAACTAACAAGCCGAGAACGAAATTTTACCTACTCGAAACGTCAAAATGTTCTCATAGCTCGCATAATAATAAACGGATACGAAAAAATTTGGAAAACTACAACAGTCACGTCAGGTACCCTTCTAGGCAGGGCCGTGTTTCGGGTTTCGCCTCGTAGATGCTCATTCTCATCCCAATCCCAGATCACACGTAACGATCTATCACCAATTTTCGAAAATTTCGCTCAATTCATCTGCCATTCTTGGAAATTCATTTGAATCACAACATATTTGCTTAAAATTGAAAAAAAATTGCATAAGTAGCACAAACGTTATGAAATTTTTGCTTAAAAATTCTTAAAATCTGTAAAAATTTCGTTTAAATTGATAAAAATTGCTTAAACATTGCTGAAAAATTGCCAAAATAATGTTAAAATTGTTCAGTAAGTGTTTAGAGTCGCAAAAAGTTGTCTAAATGTTGAAAAATTGTTTAAAATTGATCAAAATTTGTTTAAAATTCCACAAAATTGTTAAAATGTTGCTGTAATTGCGCAATATTCGCTCAAAGTTCCAAGACACAGCTACAATGTTGTGAAAATTGATTCAAGTTGATTAATATTTGCTCAAGATAGCAAAAAAACTATCAAAATGTTAAAATGGTTTGTTCAATATTTGCACTTAATCACATAAAAACTTTTAAAATGTTTCAAAATCGATCAAAATTGGTTTAAAAATTGCTAAAAATTATGCAAAAATGTCAAAACATTGTTAAAATTGTTTGAAAATGTTCAGAATTTACACAAAATTGCATAAAAACTGTTAAAACGTTAATAAATAGTTTAAAGTTGATAAAAATTGATGTCAACAACATTTTGACAATTTCGCATTTTAAGCGTTGTAAAACAAATTTTGACCAATTTTAAAGCAATTCAACCACTTTTTACGCAATTTCGTGCAAACATGGAACAGTTTAAACAATTTTGACAATTTCGCGCAGTTATAAGCAACTTTAAACAAATTCATCAACATTTTGATATTTTTTTGCAATTTTAACCAAATTTCTAATTATTAATTTAATCGTTTCAAACAATTTTCGTACAATTTCGAACTAACATTAAACAACTTAAACAACATTTTGATAATCTCACATAATTTTAATCAGTTTTAAACAAATTTTGATCTCATGGGAGGGGGGGGGATTCACGCATTTCCAATTTGGGAGAGAGTGTGGATCCTAGAAAAATGAGATAAGTCGTAAAATTACGTTTGACGAACTTTGATTTCGAACCTCATAATAATCAAAACAATTACGAAATTTTCCTATTTTTAAAATATACGATACGAATTAAACACGCTACGTGGATGTGCTTTACCTTTACGTATATAAAAATACAAATAAAAATATTGACATGTTCCTACAAAATAAAGTTTTCATAGAAAACGAACTTTTCTCGTGATTTATTTCAATGGCGAGTAAACTTTTAGAAAATAAACAAGACAAGAGACAGGAAATTGAACGATTGATAGGTATTTGAAAAATTAAGGTTCACCCTTCGTGACAAATTTCCTGAAAAACTACGTCTTCCGTGGGGATATCATTTTGAAAATGTTACTTAGAAACCTTATACGTTATAACACACAATAAAACAAGAGGATTCGCCAAATTTCATTTTTACCTAATAATTAGGTACTTCTCTTCGTCAACTTTGATACCGACATTTACATATTCAAGTCCATAATTATGAAATCCTCCCCTTGCCCGTTTCTCTCTGCAACCAACACGCTTCAATTCCAGGCGATAATTTTGGGTAAAGCGCGATCAAACCTTCTCGAGCGCGCAGCTCAATTACGAAGTTGGCAATTTAAATGAAAACGCCGAGTAGACTTGCGCTTGAGAATTATCGGTAAACGGATTATCATGGCGAAAAATTGCATCCATCGACGACGCCGTAATCGAAGCGTCTTTACGATTTTGGCACGTGAAAAAAAAAACTCATTTCGCGACCCGATCGAGCACAAAATATGAAATATATCGCCATCGCGTCGATAACGATACACGCGATTCGCTGCGAATACAAAAAATGAAAAGTTTAACGAACGAGAACGCGCATAGCTTAAAAGCTCGCTGCGATCTTACAAACGAACCCCGCTTCGCGTTCCCGATTAATATTTTCAATTACGACTCGGCGTAATCTTCGGGCAAATATTCAACCATTTATTCGGCGCGATTTCAACACAGCTGACAAAAATTTCTTCTCGAGGTGGTTTTTTTTCGAAAGTTACACGACGAATGGGGAAAACGCAGCGAATCTCTCGAACACGGTACGCGCGCTTCATTTACAATGTAAATCCTCGTCACCAAAGGGAAGGCAAAAATCGCCATTTTTACGAGCTCCGACAAGACGATACGATTCCGCAAGGTGATGAACTTTTTACATATCCGCTCTCCTCTTCGCTTCAACAGTTCAGCCATCTGCGCGTATTACCCATTAAATCGAACTTATTTGTAATCGCTACGGGTTACAAAACGAATAATCTGGAATGGTGCAAACTCCAAGCTTCGAGCTTTCCAAGTGTAATCTAATTTCGACGATGATTTTTTTTTTACGTGTACATCTAAACGCGAGACCACGTCCATACGTAACTTCGTTTCCCTTCGACGATCTCGCTCGTAAACTCTATTTTCGAGAGAGAAAAAAAAAACTTTTTTTCAAAACCATCGAAACCGTTCACAACGCTCGATTGTAAAGTTGACATAAAACAAATTATATTTTTAGCGAAATAAAAAAAAAAAGAAAAACGTGCACAAAGCGTCGCGTCTCTCTCTTCTTGTCCTTCTTCTTCTTCAACTCTCATTACAACTAGAAGGGTGTTAAAGAGCGAAAAAATTTCCCTTTATTATGATTACGTTTTATGAACAATACGGATAAAAAATATAGCCAAACCACGCCTTCGATAACTCAAAAAGTACGATCTACCTTACACTCTATGTCGTAGCTTTCGAACGGAGACGTAGCGGTTTACCGGGGCATAAGACCAGTAGGGGGTGCGAAAAAAAACATATAAATTCACGCCACCGTCGAGCCAACGAAGACGTGAAACGTGAAAGCTTTTCTGAGTATAAAGTCGTTTTAACACGCTAAAATCCCAACCCACCATAAATTCCTTTTGTGTCAGTTACATAAACGGTGGCCGCCTTAAAAGCTTAACTAAACGCCTAACAATGTACGTAAAAAAAAAGCGCCGAGGAAAAAAAACACCTACATGACCGAAGTTTTTTTAATGTTATTTTTACAACATCGATACCTTTCCGATATAATACACGATACATGTGTCCGGCAAACTCTATTACAGGTACAACGCGAATCCTTTTCAATGGACCGAAGATAAAACATCTTCGTCGTAAATATTTCACACACTTGTATCGCATACAGCGTACACCCCCCACCAACACCACCACCACACACACAGACGTTTTTTCTTCTTAAATTTATATCGTTTACCAATCAAATGGTTGCTCTAGCTACGGGGCTCAGGTCACTCCCCCGACCCCCTTATCCATACGGAATTTGGCTACTCACTGTAGGACCTAATATTCATAAATGTAAAAAAAGAAAAAAAATACATGTATTAAAAAAAAAACAACGACTCACCACTACAGTTCCTTTTTTTTCATTTAATTTATACACGAAAATGTATTAATCGGCTGCGAAATTAACTTCAGAAAAAGAAATAAAACATTAATAAAGACAACTACAGAAAATAGAAGTGTCCTTGATAATAATGAGGTAGTAGTGTCAAGAAGTAACTTTAACTTGAAGAAATAATTCCAAAATCGACTTCTTTCACAATTTCTTCCTCCCTTTCAAAACCTTTTTACCCAATCCAAAATCATTTCTTATTGATCGATCGTCAAAGAGAAAATTTTGAAAGAAAGATCTAAATCACCCCCCTATCCACTTTCCAAATTTCTACCCTAGCTAATGCGTTTGTTTTGCTTTTTTTTCTGGAACTGGATGCACCTTTGATTCCTGTCCCTCCCCCTTTTTCTTCATTTCCACCTTACTACATATATTTTTTCATTGCTCGCGACATTTCATGATGAAATCAATTAAGAGCATTGAAGTTTTTTTTTCGACCTTCACCAACGCTTCTCTCTGGTCGTCTGCATGGTAAAACGCCTCAACTTGGGAAAGCGTACGTTCTGAGGCGAAGTTACCAATTAGTAAAGTTAGCCTTAATATAGGAAAAAGCGTAAAACAGAGTTGCGAATGCGGGGTTATTCGGACGTAATAAAAGTTTCATCGAAATTAGCTAACAGTTAAACACCGGAGGTGTTTTCCCTTATGCCGCGTAAAAAAGTTGGCTTATTTTAAAATTGAAAAGGTTATGCGAAAATTCGCTTTATTATTTGCATAATTTGCATAATTTAAATGACGCGAAGTCGATCTCCATTTATGGCGAAAAAATTATGATGCTCGCATACGTGAAAGTTTTTTATTACTCGGTTATATATTCTTTAGCCTATAAGTTTTCGCCGAATCACCCTACGTACACTAAAGACGAGCACATCGTTATTATAAACCTCGCAGTTATTTGTTGTAGTCGCTTATCTATGCCATAAGTACTTATCCGTTACGCTCTAAATGCTCAAAAGGTTCCATAATTTTACATAACAATCGAATTTTTTTTCTCGCTTTGATTACAGAATCAATTCCTCAAAATATTCGAAAACTAAAAAAGGAAATGGTTTAATATTTCGGTTGCGAAACGTCTCGCGAATCCAAGTATTTAGTATCTATCGTCTTCTATTCATCACCGGTAGCTTGAAGATTTTTTTCGTAAAATAAATTAACTAGAGCAAAACGCGATATCTTCGATGAAAGACGCGAATTTAAGAATAATTTTCGTCCATTTTGTTTAAATAGATAAATAAAAAACGGATAAATCGAGAAATTCCACGTTCTCGTTGAGTACGTTTTCAGCGGTAACTTTTTTCTTATAAAATCGCGAAGAAATATCAATCCAATTCGGGTTCATTTCCATTACAACTGCGCATGCAGTGCTCCAATACATGGAAAATTTATAACGACTCATTTGCGAGTATTTAGTCGTTATAATAGATGATAAAAAAAAGGAAATAATCTCTCGAATAAACGACTACAATCTGTACGACTGGTATAGAACCACAATAATGATTCGAAGAGGAAGTACAACCGGGCGATGAAACCTTCGGAATGAAGTTCAATTTTAACGCTGACTGGCTGTGTTAACGAGTCCGGCGTAATTATAGTATTTTCTTTTTGAAGTACGAATGGACGCAACGATGATCGTTTCTACCGAGCTGGTAAACTACGCTTAAATTTTTATTATTCGGTTAATGAAGAAGTAACTATAGGCCATCGTAACGTAACCAAAACGTAAAAACGATTTATGCCGAAGAATTTTCAAGTATTAATGAAATAGTTTGCGCGACATTGCGTTAGCGACAAATTTGCCAAACGTACTAGAAACGTTTTTACAATTTTTTACAATTTTTCACTGGTTACGTTACTTTTTGTAGGTACACAAGAGGGAAAATTCTTCAATGGAACATTAACATCCATTAATTCGAATCTACTGGCAGAGCGCCCATTAAAAGATAATTACAAATAGCAGAAAACATTTTAGTTTTCTTTAATAACACCGAAACGTTGGTATGCGGTTTGGCTTACGTTTGAGACATAACTAAGGCTTATATTCTAAACACTTTGCATTTTTTAAACAAAAAATTCCTCAAAGACGAACCATCGTCGTCAGAGTTCGCCAATTCTCGGCGTGACGCCGTCTTTGAGATAATTTTCACGGCTAAAATGTTATCATAGCGAATCATACCGTAAGACGGAGGAGGTAATACGTTCCGTTGAAGCATAACTGCAGCCCTGGATAATACTTCGAGAGGAGATTCTGCCGCTTCCATTTTTGTAATAGAAATTATTACCGAGGTTTCTGTTACAACAAATAATATTACCAATGGCTGTAATGCAATTTCGCAACGTTCAGGAGTTACTTACGTGATGTAACTTAAATGTAATATCTTTGGAAATTCTTCAAGTGTGACAGCATCTTTGAACAAATTACTCTGCAAATTGAAAACGAAACGAAAGTTAGATTCGCTGAACACGAGTAAATTCTTCGTCGATCGATAACGTATGACAGAATTGAATTAACACTGTAAACGTGTATTAGAAAGTTCAACTTTCCTAAATGCAGCGACGAATAGAGAAAAATCGATACACAAAATGAAGCTGATGCCCAGTAAAGTAGTCGTTAAATAGCTGCTCGAAATAAGGTAAATATTTACTAATAACAAACACGTAAGGAAAAACCTTACCTTTGAGTACAAGTTAAAGCTTGAGAAACTCGAAAAACCGATTTACTATACTGTACGAATTCAACGAGACGTTTTTAGACGCTGATAACTACGATTAACGAATTACTCTGGTATGAAGGTATGCGAGAAGAGAAATTTAAAATGACAATTTATTGATACCACATGATAATAAAGATTGTACAAAACCATACATGCTAATGTGAAGTATTCAGTAGCTAATTGGAAATTGGAATGTGAAGCACGAAAAGAATTACAAGCCTAGTGTCGCCTCTAGTGAAAAAAATGCACTTCATAACTCGTTACTTTTTGTAAAATCTTCTTCAACGAAACCTCGGTCTTCAACAAATTTTTACAAGGCGAAAATATAAAAAAGATAAATATCGAGAAATTCAAAATATCTACGCGGCTTGCGTTGGGTAATGTTAATGCATGAATTTGAACATCGATAGAACAAAAGACACACTATGCAACTTTCATTTACTTTTAAAAATTTATACTTATGTATTTATTACCATACGATCATGCCAAAATAAGATTAAAAATCCAACTCACGGATTAACAAACATCCAGTGACAGTGAATGATGATATCTTTGAAGAAAATCGTGAAAACGTCCATATTAACGATTCAAAACCAAAAATTACCTGTAAATTTACGAATTTAAGATCAAGTTATCACTTATTCACTACACACAATCTCAAGAAGTATGTTATTAATCAATCAATGACCACAAATTGCATCATCTGTTCTGATAGTTACCTTTACCTACATACACCGGTACATGTAGATGCTTCGTAGAATTGTCTACGGAAATAGACAATAGACATCGACGTACATAAATTAACAGTTTCCATCTAATGATACGCAATTTGAATTTCTCTTATATCATAATTCAAATAATCAAAAATTGATTCCAAACTCGTCAATTAAATCGAAAATGAAAATGTATAGACAGACCGCAACGCGTTATTCGTTCTCCAAAATCAATTCCGACAAAACTTAAATACGATTTGTTCTATATTGTACATTTATATTTTCCTCGACATTCTTTCTTCTGTTATGGAATCAATTTAGTTTAAGCTGATACGTTACACATTTGGAACATACCAGCGAACATCTAGCTAAGTAAGACAAAAATACGTACGAGTTCTTCCACAAAGATGAAGTTTTGTTTTTTTTTTTTCATCAGCATTTCCGCAAGGATTAAATTTAATAATAATTTTGCGATAAATTAAATTGACATACAAGAAATGAGGTTTTATTAGAGTAAGGAAACGAATTACTTACATTTTGACGTTTCGATTTTCCGATTCATCTACTAGTGGCGAGTTCCTTCGTTCATAAAACGTTGAAAATACACTAAAATTTCAAAAAACTCGGACATGTTACGCATTTAGGTTCGACTTAAATTTATAACATACTTGCAAACAACACGTGCACGCCTTAACACTCGGTTGATTCAAATATAGCGTCATCATTAGAGTTGAGAATTATTATTTCTAAACCTCAAATTTAATACATTAACCTCTAATCTAACTTTAAAGACGAAAATTTTCGTTACTTACCAAATATTTGTAATTCTTGACGCTTAAATTCAAATCGTAAACTATAAATTTAAGAAACGTCAATTCAGAACAGAAAAAAATGGCGGACTAAAAAAAAATTAAAAAAATAATAATTTATTTCTCCGGCTTCAAATTTCCCTTTCCCGATATTTAACTCAAAGTGAAAGAAATATAAAATTCACTGGCGCTCCTACAAGTGCTTTAGTGGAATATAGCAACGGAAAATGACGATTAATTTGATACAAAACAGAAATTTTTCATTTTTTAGGAAAAATTGAATTTTTTCAACATAAAATACCAAAGTACGAACTTAAATTATATTTTAGTTATAAAATTTAGTAATTTTGTTTCAATGTAATCTCTAAATTATTAAAATTTAATAATTAATTCACATGTTCTTAACCTCAATTCCAAACTTGGTACTCTGGTTTTACAGTGTTACTTTTTTAAACTTAATTATAGTAACAGTAATTTGTCATTGCGTCGTAAATTTTTTTCAAACATGAACTTAATTGTGATGAAAAATATATGAATTGAAAAGTTGGAAATTTTTATTTAATTTGATTAAAATTACAATAAAACGTATAAATAATGTAGTGGATCATCGAGTTCAACAAAATTGTACAGTGGCGGATACAACACTGCTGAATTCCGAGGGAGGTTCCCAGGATAAAATTTTTTTCAATTTTTTTTCTGCACAATCAATGTTTGTATTTCCCTGTTTCCAGTGATTAAAATATTTAATAATAGTTCTTCTCTACCGTTAAATTAAAAAAAATTTGTTTTGAAATTATACATTGAGTTGTTCGGTGTTTGCATTATTTTACATTTGACTGTGTATTGTACAAATCGTGTGAAACGCAACAACAGGAAGAACTAATCATGCTTTACTATCTACTGTTTTCGTTCACTGTCTACTAATTGCGGATCGTATCTTCAATTTGTTAAAGTTCTTTATGCTAACAATGAACTCGGCCGATCTCGGTTTATTTACATGTATAAAATAAGATGTGGGCTCCTACAAAGGAAAAGAAATTCGGTGTAGGTAAGAATCATGCTAAATTTTGTTTTAATTTGATAGATTAATGAAAAACACTCAATTTTATTTCTACACTGATAAGCAAATTTTTTGCAGCGATTTATAATTGGTCTGGCGAAATTAAGTATGGATTACCTTTGGACATTGGAGATACTGTTCAGATTTTTGAAGAATGTTTAGGTATAGTGATATTCACCTCACACGGATATACGTATTTAATGAATGTGTTTCTATCATTGTTTTGTTTTTTTACAGGATGGTATCGAGGATTTGTGACGAAAAATAGATCTGTCAAGGTTCTAATTTAACACTTTCACTCGTTTTTTCTTAACGCATCAATTTTTGAATCGAATTTACATTTTTCAGGGCATTTTTCCTTGTAACTACGTCCACGTAAAACCTTCTAAAGTTGAAAACGAAGGGTAAGCTTCTATAATACTCGATAAGGGTTCGTCGTTTAGTAATACGATTTTATTTTACGATAGATTATTCGAGACGGCGGTCCCAATTGAAGACCCCGTGGTTAGAGAGGTTACCTTGGTGTTGAGAGAATGGAACTGTATATGGAAAAATTTATACGTGGTAAGAATATAATTAATATGAAATAACATCATCTTTATGACAAATCCGTGGTTAATTCGTGACGTATTTGTTAACGAAGGAGAGGAAGACGTACAAATTCATTACCTTAAGAAAGGTTATGCGAGAATTATTGGACTGGCGTAAGCAATTATTAACCGGTACATTGACTCAAGATCAGACGAGAGAATTGAAGCTGCGGATCACCTCGCAAATTGATTATGGAAACAGGTAACCGATTGATGATTTTTGCCTTGTTAGAGGTACAAAAAAGCACGTGACTTCTTTCGTATTTCTTGTTGATGAATTTTTCACGAGTTCGTTGATCGATATCGATATTTATGGCACTAAATTTTCAACCGGGTGTCCATAAATATTCGTAAAGCGATTGATAAAAATTCCATAATAACTGTTTTGTTATCAAGAAAAATTTTTATTCAAAATTATAGGAAATCAAAAAGAATTACTAAATTGGGAAAGTACTAATTAAACAAATTCAATTTTAATTAACAAGTTATTATATTTGTATCACAAGCAACTTTTCTCATTATTCGAATGCATACCATTCCACTTAATCCTTAATGAAGAGAACCTCCAAGTGTATTGGTTCCGAAACAATGAACCAGTGGTTACTAACTTGTGCATCTTTGATGTCTTAGTCCTAGCCACTCCTATCAGACCGAAGTCTACAAATTAATTAGGATGAAAGGGGTATTCTCACGAGGGAGAAATTTACGCCCCTACCTATCACCGGTGTGGTCTTCCTCCACCACCCGAAAATAGCGATCAGTCGCAATTTCCGTGGAGAGGAGGGCGAAGTGTTTAAAGAAGTAATAAAATAAAGAGTAAAAACAGTTGTAGAGGTTAATAGTCGTATATTCGCAAAAGGATTACTACAGCAACAAAAATATCCCACTGGTAAGGTGGTAACTTCGTACGACGGATGCACTTTCGTAGCACCCTTGCAGGGTCCAAAAGATCCCACTTGCACGGAGGGGAGTAGGAAAGTTTTAGGAAGACGAGCGTACAATGCGAAAGTTCGTGAATATGTAAAAAGTAAACCAAAAGGGTTTTCTCCAACCGGTAAAATAGCGAGAACTCGCAATTTCACACTGTTGGCGTGAAAACAAAAAAACGACGACCTCCGGAAAGGCAATTGAGGAGAGTGAGACTAACGGTAAAACAGCGAGAACTCGCAATTCTACTCCTTGAAAAGAACAGGAACGCGATATGTCGTAAAATGGCGACGAATCGCGATTCTACTTTATATGCGTAGGAAAATGAAAGGTGAAATATAAATTGTTCGTATAAGAGCGACGAATCGCAATTCTACGTTTAGGAAAATAAACTGAGAAATATGAATTGTTCGTATAAGAGCGACGAATCGCAATTCTACGTTTAGGAAAAGAAGGTGAGAAGAAGTATCGAAGTGAAGGTATTGGAGCACGGAGGCGTCGATCGGTTGATCGATCAGCCGTTAAATACCGTCGCGCGACACACCTTATGTGCGAGTAGAACGTTGGTTTGGTTCTACTCGCGTCGCGCGACGGTCGGCCGATCGATCTCCGTCGACGTCGAAGTATGTTTTTTTTTTTTTTTTGTTAAAATGACCCGTTGCATATGCCCCTGGTCACGCGAGGAAGTTCCTTGGGGAAACTTTCCTCCACGTGACCAAGTGCAACGGGTAGGGTAGAGAGGAATTGAGGAATGTAACAAGAACAAACAAATAACAAGATAATAATAAAAAATGAAAAATGATACAAAAAGGTTTCTTATATAATAATAACAACAAAAAAAATATTACTTCTTATAATAGTATCTACGTGTATATCTTAAACTTAATCTTTGGTCATTTTAGCCATCCTTTTCTTTTTTCGGTTCTTTTTTGCGGAATTCTTGGTGGACGTCTTTCCTCTTCTATTCCGTCGTTTTTTCTCTTTCCACTCCTCCTCTTCCCGGCAGGTTAGCTCCAGGACGTCCTCGTCCTCCTCCTCCGGATAGCGCTGTTCTCCATGTTGCTTTCGCAGTGTTTCCGCCGCCCGCAACATCATCGGTGTGGCGTCGGGTGCCCCCTCTAATTCGGCGATATGCCACTCTCGGTATTCGCGTACCGAGGGGGGACACTCGACGCCGTTTTTCACCAGATAATGGTTCACGTCGGCCCACTCCCTGTACGGCTTCGGCTTATTAAGCAGGAATTTTCCTGGCCGAAGCGGTGGAGTGGGGTAGTCGATGGCCGATGTATGTTTTGTGTTATACCTCTGCGCCATGTCTTGTTTTGTTATATTATTCGATCTCGTCGCTTTACGTGTTCTGCGATGGAGCACACTATATAGGTTCTCTTTCACTAGTTACACGAAGTCCTGAGACAATTTTTATTGGCTGTTATGCCTTATATAGTCGTTGAGTCGTTACTTTATCTCAGAGTTTTAGTTGGGCTATGTTTACGGCTTTCCCTACGTCGTTTTCGTCTTTTATGACGTATGTGTTTTTTCCTACTTTCCCGACGATTTCGTATGGCCCTTCATATTTGTTCAGTAGTTTGCCCGCGATCCCATGCCCTGCACTAGACAGTTGGTGTTTTTTTACGTACACCAGTTTTCCCGCTTCTAATTGTTTTTGGGGTTTAAATTTTTGGTTCATAAGTATTAGATTTTTAATTTTTTGTATGTTTACGTATTGTATCTTTGGATTTAGTTTTTTTAAGTCGGGAATCCCTCGAGTGAGTATTGCGGTTTGGGCAAGTAAATCGGCGAAAAAGTTCCCAAAGTCGTTCGAATGCGCTTTTGACTTTTCCCATACTACGAGCTCGAACTGTTTCGTCGATTCTTCGAGTTCGACCCATAGATTCGTATTTTCTCTTAAGTTTTTGTTTATGTTAGTTATTCCCTTTATTAGGTATTCAGAGTCTGTATGTACTTTAATTTTTTTGATTTTGTGGGTTGCGAGGATGTTAAGGGCTGTTATTGCGGCTTTTAATTCCGCTTGGTTGTTTGTGTTGATGTTTGGTTCGATTTGCGCTAGGTTCGCTTTATGGTTTTCGTCGAACCATACGCCGATTGCCGCTACGGAGTTACGTTGGCCGTTACTTCGACAAGCGCCATCTGTAAATACGTGAACGAATCCGTCGTTGTCTATCGTAAACTCGTATTTACTTGATTTTTGTTTGTTGTTGTTTATAGGTATTGTTGTGTTTTCTATTTCGTAATCTACGTTACGTAGGTTATTCAACCTTAGTACACCTTCGAAAGGGTTTATCTCTGTTTTCTCTGTTATCGCATTTGGCGTAAGGCCGTGCGGTAATGGCGTGTTATTTATTGAATCTTGTATGTCTTTTATATACATTGTCCATTTTCGATGAGAAAACTCTGTTGATTCCTGATTTTCGATATGTAATTGCGTTCTTAATTTATTACCGAGTTCTT
>QBDW01000063.1:0-17125 GCA_003261595.1 Maconellicoccus hirsutus | reverse complement strand
GTAGTAGGTAACAAAATTGAACACCTAGAAATTCAAATAACATAAAAAACAAATAGGTAATTACTTAGCTACCGAAACCAACAGTAAAATACCTATTTTTTCAAGAAGTAATAACTCTGCAGACAATAAATAAAAATTATAAAAAATTCGGTAATAGTTTTGAATTTCTCACTTTTTTCCCAAAATTTGACAAATTGTTGAAATTTCCCACTTTTTCCCTTTTTCCCACGCGACCATTTTTCACCTCTGAATTTCCCACGATTTGGGAAATTTCCCACGATATCCCATCACTGGTAGTTGGTTTTAATTCCATTCCTTGCAATCTCATTGGTCGAAATCTGATTGATGTTGTCTGTGATGTCACAGAAAACACTCCAACATTTTCTGTATTATCACAGAAAACAATCAATCAGACTACGACCAATGAGATTACAAGGAATGGAATCAAAAGCAACTACAGTGTGGGAGTTCTTTATTGAAAGTCGAAAAAATCACATCACGGGGGTTAATGAACAGCGCCTCTATAGGCAAATATGCGAGTAATTTTTTACCAAATTCCCACATGTCTGCCCTCTGCAAACCCACTTATCAACGTTGAAAAAATCACATTATAATATTTTAAATTTTAATTAGAAAAATAAAACGAAAATAAAAGCTACTCGATATAAGCAAATAAAAATAAAACAATCGTAATTTTTCGTAACCTTGATTGAAAATTTTGAAACGCGTTTGAGGGGGTTTAAGTGATTGAAAAAATTTGAAAAAATATATGTCACTGCGAAGACAACCTTTACTTACGACCAAAATAATTTCAAGTCGTTCGGTTGTAAATTTGCTAAAATAGACATTTCCTTTAAAACCACGTTTATGGGACTTACACCTCCCTCGGGGATGATCGGAAGCTTGTGATGGTTTCTAAAATTTCTTTTCATTCATCAATTTTCGCCAATGAACGAAAAATTTTCGTCATGGTTGATTTACGAAAATTAAAAGGCTAAACTCTTCAACCAGAAACTGATTTCAAATGTCAATTTTGTTCTGAAAATATTTCAGATTTCTTGGAATTACTAAAAATATAAATCTCCAAATATCTAATATCTCGGTATCGTGAATTTTGAAACAAATTCGACGTAACTTCGCGGATAATTCCGTTGCCGGAAATTCATCCGGAGGTTAATTCGTGAAAAATCTAAAATTCTGTTCCTCTGGTTCGCGTTTAAAACACGGTTAATAAACCCGCAGAATAAGCTAGAAAATTAAAAAAATACCCGCCGGAAGGCGATTTAAGTTGATTAAAAGATAGGCACATGGTGAAAAATTTATCGAGTGTGGTCGTCGTAGCGGAAATTCAGAAAGCCTTCGTGAGGTAACGTGGCATGAAAAATGCTGAAAAATACCGCAGTAATTCTTGCCAGTTTAAACGTTGAAGCTACGTTTCTATTGCTTGTAGGAAATTATGAATTTACACATTTTTTTTACTCTCCAGGCAAATGAAACCGACTGTTATAGAAAAAGAGACGGATTCCGTGATACTCGTTTTGTATAGAAAATTATGAGAGTTGGGGAAAAAAACGCTGCCACGAATTCTGTAATAAACACGTTCCTAGTAACAAGGATTTTCAAATACATACTTAGCCATTGCTATAAATATAGAAGGTAATACGGTGTATACGCGTAAATCACGTACGAAAAAGTATTCTCAAAGTTATTCATAACTTTCTCAATAAAACGTGGTTTAAAAAGCAGCGTAGAAATATTTAAAAGATATGGTATATCTTAGGTTATATTGCTAGCATAAGTTGCTACATTTAATAACTATTTTCCATCTCACCGAAGCGAATATTTCATCGAAACTTTTCATAAATTTTATTCAAAACAGCCAAAATGTTAAATATTTAATAAAAGCTTTTCATTAATCAAGTATTTCTGCAGTTGGCAAAAAATATTCCGCAACGCGAATCCGCTACTAAATTCTCGTGTAACCATCGCCGACGCCAAAAATAACCACAACGAAGCTGATTTTTCAAAAAAAGAAACTTTTGGCTATGACCAACGTTTTGTTTCAAGGTTCCTTTTAATTATGTCTTGGTGACTTGTATATTTACTTTAAAAGCTTATAGGTCGCCAAAGTTGCAACATTTGAAGCTTTCGGCGTCTAATTCCAGCAACGTTTTGTAAAGTGAAAACACACTGCGTAACCTAAATTTATGTGTACTAACGTGTTATTTAAACAAATCATTTCTACGTTACCTTTTTGCACGTGTTTAACTTGAGCAGCTCTAACCTCATTAATCTCGTACCCTGTACGTGTTCGTATTTTAAATGGCTAACGATGAGTTTTTTTTTCGCCATTTTGTTTACGATGGCGTATATTTACATCGAAATGTCTTGCGGCGTGTTCGTGTCGCATAGCAAGATTGAATTTTGCGGCTACGTCTCGGTGATTTGACGAGTATGATGGGATCTTGCGACGTGGATGCGATGTTTAACTACAGAACAGCAACAGTCTAGTTAACCTGGGGTTTGAGGCTTCGAAATGAAAGTAAAACCTGAGATTTGGTGCCTGGAACTGAATATCTTTAGAATATAATCTATGTAGCCCCATTACTGATGGGCACTCCGTCACGTTCTACGTTGCTTCAAAAAGATGCTCAAATAAGAAAAAATGGCCGCCGTTGATAATTAATCATTTTATGGGAGTGGGACTCCCTTAAAAGAAGCAAAATACAATCGTATTATGAAGCTAGACCTCGACCTGATAGTAAAAATAACACACAATAAACAGGACTTCGAACGCATCTTGGAATCACATAACAAACCCCCTTCAAGTGAACGAACCATCGAGTTACCAAATATTGCCATTTTCCAAAGGTCTTGCAAACAAAGGAAATTCACGCTAAATTAACAATCGCGTTTGCAATCGTGAAAACGAAGCGAAATACATACGATGAACTGGTTGAAGACATCAGCTCTGTCACTTTTGAGAACCGGTTGGGTGATCAGTGCGACTTTTGCCTTTTTTGAAGCAATTTGCCTTTGATTTTCAAGATGAGTACATAATTTTTGATCTTTGTGATTTTTTGAATTCTGATATGATAAAAGAAAGAAATATCAGACTCTTAAAAGCCATCTTTTCCAACATGTAGGATGACTTCAAGTCAAAATTTAGGTCCAAAAGATTCACGAAAAGGCAGCTTCGTTGTTAAATTTTTTTTTTGGTATATAAATTACTTTTACTTTTTTTTGTTTATACAAACTACTTTGTAAATATGTAATTTTTTTATAAAGTAATTTTCAATTTTCAAACTCTTATAATATTTGTGATAATTTTATTTTTTATTTTTTTGTGTTTTTATTCAATCTTGTTTTTTTTTGCTATTACTTTTTGTTCTATTCATAATTTTGAACTTTTTATATTAGAGATATCTCTTTTCTATTTTTTTTTTCTTTTTAATTTTTTATCTAATGTATAATTTGTCATTTTTATTTCATTACTTCTTATATTATGTTTCGTTATAATATTCACTAATGTTCCTGTAAATTTTGTGATTTTTTTTTTCATTTTTTTACTAAATATATCGCAAGTACAATTTAAACTAAGTTGATGAATACATTTTCATTTCAAAAATCACTCTTGTTTTATTTATTCTTAAGGCTGAACTCTTTGTTTTAAATTAAGACACATTTCTTGTTTAATTTACTCCTGAGGTATCGAAAATTTCACAATTTTTTCCATAAATAAAAATTATTAAGTCCAAAGCAAGAAAGCTGCCTGCGGAATAATTACAGGACAAGGATATCATCGTAAATGAACATGGGTAACAAAAAGTTGAAAATAGGGTAAAATGTATTTTCTCCTTAAACCGCTAAAATTCGAATTTCGCTTTTTTGAAGCGCTCAATAGGCTCCTGCGCAATTTCTACTTTCTTTAGGAAGTTCTGTCTTTGTGAAATTGGGCAATTAAAAACATGCTCTCATTTATTTCCAACCAGCGCCGTCCAAAGCGAAAACAAGTGTGAGGCGAAAGTTCAAAAGACACCCCCCCTCCTTCTCAATTTGTGAATGATACTTATTAACCGAACAAAATAGGGAAAAATTGTCTTAAAGCCTCCTTGTCCCTTCTCTTCGCGGCTCTGTTCCTACCATTTCAACTTGATTGTTTATGTTTCCAGAAAATTCCAGGCGACCCTCCCCCCCCCAGGGAAAATCCACACATGGATCATTTTGAAAAAGATTAGTTTAAAGGATAATTTTTAAAAAAAGACTGACACAAAGGAGAAAAACTGTCGAAATTAAAAGCGAGGAAATGGTGCGGAGACGCGGGGTCAATCGAATCCTTATCTTGTCTCCTTTTAAACAATTATTTACTCAAGTTATCGCGTGAAAATATCCGGCAACTGTCTGGTGTAACTTCATTTATCATTCTTTTTTCTTATGATTAATGCAACGTTAGCGAAATTTAAAATCGTTAATTCGACGAACCTTTTATTATGTTTTGAATGTAATAATCGCGAAGTTGGAAAACGAGGCGAGAAAATAATTGTATTTTTATACATTTTGATTAATTCGTATTTAATGAAGGTATCTTACGAATAAATGTCTTAATTCCGAACGTAACTGAAAACGGAGTCTTTCTTTCGACGAAATTAAACATTTGAAACATTTCGAAGCCATTTTTCATTTTAATAATGAGACTGCGGCGCCAAGTCGTAGTAAATCTCTATCGGTTTTAGAGCTTTGCAAAAATTACCATATTGATGACGTGTCGTGGTGCTCTCTATGGCAAAAGCTCGAGACCAAATGGTATCGAAATTATACTCGATTTAGTTGAAAGTTTCGTTTCACAAACAACGAACTCTATCATATAAATGAACATATTACGAAATTTTTTAAAAAGAGAGCGTCCCGGAGTCGTTTTCAAGAAGGGATTCGGATTACGTTCGATGTCGCTAGGGATCGCTGTATTGACAATGGAAATCTTAAAGCGAGTGAAATGTAAAACTAAATAAATCCAAGTGATGGAATTTCACCTACGAAAAACGTATCCGCGAATAGACGATAAAGTAGTTTTAAAGAAAGCTTAGCTTCTCTCAGAAATTCCGTCGAGATTTAACTTTAGTTGGCAAAATTTGGTACTTTTCATCGAAGCGAATCTCACGTCGAAATATCATTTTTCAGTTTAGTAAGAAATATTTAACGAAACGATGAAATTTCGTATAAAACCGATTCGTTTTGTATGGAAATGATGTGTTAGGCATTCAAAACACAGGCTTTGTGGCGCCGATGATCCTATGACGTGTTATTTGTTTTCCTTGACGGAGTTATCGTTGATTAGATCATTGTTCCGGAGCTGTTTCGTTAAATTTACATGAGAACTTTTGACGAGGGTTGAAAATTTTAGAGGGTTTGAAATTTCAATCGAATGTGTGATTTAGTTTTGCAATTGGAGTTGGAAAAAATCAAATAAAAGGAGGAAACACGTTTAATGTAAAAGATTTCATTTACGGCAAACCGAGTATGCAATTCTATTAACATCTGGGAATATTTACGGCAAACAAGATAGGCAATTTATTTAACACGCGAGATTGAATTAGGCAACTCCTGTATAATTTCATATAATTCTTATTGCCAGTGCCTCAATATTGTTGTATAATTCGTGTCACTTGACAGGGGCACTTGGGCAATTTCTTTTTTTGTATTTTTTATTGCTCATTGAAATTGTTCCGGGAATTTGGATTTTCAGATGTTCTTGTGTGAACAACATTGATAAAAAAAATTTGATTTATTTTAACCAAATGCCAATATTTTGGTTATTTTTGAAAATTTACAGAAAGGGATTCCCCGTAACGTACTAAAACTTGCCACCAACGACGCGCGGGATATGTGCAGTGCATCATGAAATGTCTCCCTTTGCACTTTTTTTAATCATAAGTCACGAAATAGTTATTATATCACAAAAATTAATAGAACTAAAATTGTTCCTTATAAAATTTCCCATAAAAAATTACCTTTTTTCTTCCAGAAGTTACGAGGCTTTTATTTTTATGCTTCATACAACCTGAGAAATCGTGTATTAAACATGAAAAGACATGTCCAAATTAGTAGTTATTCTTGATTGAGGCACTTCTCGAAAAGATTGCTGATTTAGAAGCTTAATACGACTTCTGGAAGGGAGAAGGTTATAATTTTTTTTGTATGTATTACAAGTAAAAAAATTACCTTACTCGAGATGGGTATTTCTTCATCACTTCGTTATCTTTGGTAATCACGTTGCGAATAATTTCTTACATTTTACAAGGTGAAATTTAACCAACTACGAATCTAATCATAACTCAAGAGCTTGGTACGATGGTGGAATCCTTACAGAAGATTTCCACCACTGAACACCGGTTAAAATAATCGGCCTTGTCATAATTACGAAAAAAGTTGCAAAGTTAACTTATTAAACTTACGGGGCTTCTGATTAACATCGTTTTAGCGCGAGCACTCTTTTCGCAGGTTATTAATTTCGACGACGTTAAGCACAGTCGAGATGGGGTTGAAAAAGGCCACAATCTTTGTACAGTAAAAAAGACACGTCGCTTTATCACTTTTGCGAATCGTAAACATAAAGACTGAAAGGTGTATTCTCGGCGGTGTGCTCTAGAAACGATAAAAACCCGTGTTATTTTTTCGGACAATACGATTCCTTTAAAAGATTCACTTTTTATTCAACGACATCGTATACAACTCGATGGCGGTACAATCGTCGAGGAATTTTAGCGCCGTATTGTGTTGTCGAGATAAAAGAATATAAAAATGGCTCGTCGAGTTGATAATTACGACGAAATTGCTCCAAGTTGCGGTTTCACTCGACGCGTCAAGCGTCGCGGGAATAATCATCGTGTTGGAAAAATTAAGGCGAAACAATGAACGAAGCTAATTCTATTATCGTGAGTTTAAAATTGATGAGAATTCTCGAGTTTTATACTTTGGTCGTTTCTTCCGAAAAGAATTCGATGGTGAAATTTTTACAAGTGACATGATAAGAGCCCTTTCGAAAAATCCAATCTATACAGCTTGTTGAAATTATTCGAATACAGGTTCGTTATTTATGGCACGTTTCGAACAAGTTACTCTTGATTTTCTCACGGAGGAAAAAAACACCGGTACCAATCATTCAACTTGATGGCTCTTTAAGGTGAAATTTTTTCAACTTTTTCGATTACTCGATTTATGACGGAATAAATCGCGTTTAATTTACAAAGGCGCTGGAACTTTTTCGTTTCGACGATAATAACAAATAAACTTGCAATAATCAACGAAAAAGTTATGAGGAATAACGTTCGTGTTTTTATTTTTCAATTAAAAACTTTGCATGAAAGTTTATCGCAAACAATTAACAATTATTTCACGTTCCATCGGTTACCCAACACCCGTGAAATTTTCCACTAATAAAATAACCAGCGAGTTTTAGACGCCAGACGAAATGACAGAATAAAAAACCATACGTGAATGGAGAAATTACTCAAGGTAACATTTCCCTTCACTTCGTTTGTGCCAGCTTTAGAAAATACTCCAAAGTGGAAGTATCTTTCGTTTCCTTTAAATTAAAATCCTTTATGTCATTTAATATGTTCACTCGAGCTATGAAAAAATTTCATATTCGTGTACTCGAGCGGAAAAAGGATTCGAAAAGAATTCAAATTCGAAACATCGATTGCCACAGAAAAAATGAAATTCGCCAATTCATCACCTTGGTTTAATTTTATGCTAGAAAAGCTTAAAAAATCACACGTCGAGAATCGAGGGAAAAATCCAGGCTTCGAATCTTTTCATCGATAGGATTTAATATCGAATATCATATTCATAATGGAAAGCTTTGTTCGTGAAACCAAACTACGCCCTTGTGTGATTCCCAGAAAAAAATAACCTGTTGCTTGATTACGTGACGCACAAATGCTTTCATTTGCTAATAATTTCGCATAATGAATATAATCCATTCGTCGAATAGCTTTCATAGGGCTTCTTAAAATTCAAAACAGATTTCGTCTCGCGTCGTAGACTCGATGAAAGGAGCCATTTCTTCATATTTCGATTTTTTTTTTCCAATCTCGTTGTTTTCTTCGCGAAAAAACGTATAAACCGTTATGAATATGTGAGAACGATATATGCCGTCGAAATTTCCTCGTAGGAAATTGCGTATAAATTTTCGTAGCTGGAAATTATACCACCTGAGATTGATTTGAATATTTTTAAATTGAAAAAAGGTAAAGGAAATCGAATCTTTGTTAACGTAATATCCTCGAATGATCAGTTTCGCCAAATGCCAGTAGCAGTTTTTACTTATTGCTTAGGAAGTAGATTGTTCGCAGAAAATTTATAGTTTATAGGACAATTCCATAAATATTTGCCTTCGGGGGTGAAAATTTACTCAACAATAAAGAAACATAAAAATCATCTCGAAGGTAATGAGGTTGCATAAGCATCTCGAGTAAGCTAAGTAGTGTATTCATGTTCATAAAGATACAACGAAGTGATAAGAATTACATTAATTTTGGCAAGATGACTATTTCGTTTTATTTTGTAAAATGCTAAAAATCACCATCATCGTGAGATGATCCCACGAATTCGTTTTTCGAGCATGTGTCGCAAAGTATTCATATATCAGAAAAATGAAATTTTTTCTCATAAAATTTTATATCCGTATTTCAATTTCTATGTCATTTACTAGTGTAAATGTCCATCTTATATAAAAATCAGCTAGAATTTGTCATAATTATGTGATTCAACTTCATTCAATAAGAACCTGCCAGCTCCATCCATGAACTGTGAAGAGGAGCATGGGGAGGGAACGCGTTATCTTGGATTATCTACATTGTAGCCTGATCGAAGTGACACAGAAATGATTCATTGTGAAATTTGTCACAGATGTGATTTTTTTCTATAATGAATCTTTTGTGTCGAGTCATTATAGCATTTATAATGATAACATTATGACATAAGTACCTCGTAATTTTCATTATAGTGATCAAGGTGACATAGGAGTGAGTCGCTGTTGATTTTTCTAAAATAATGTGATTTTATTCTATAATGAGTCATTAGGCTAGAGTCATTATAGAATTTACAATAACATTATGTCAATACTGTGTGACATTATAACGATCTTGAGAAAAGTGATTCATTGTAGAATTTGTCTGAAATAATGTAATCTTATTCTATAATGAGAGTCATTATAGCAGTCACAATAACATTATAATGTCAATACCATATGACATTATAGCGATAATAATAATGGCAAATGTGATTCATTGTTGAATTTATCTGATATAATTTAATCTTATTCTGTAATAAGTGTCATTATAGCATTCACAACAACATTATAATGTCGATACAGTATGACATTATAGCAGTAATGATAATGACAAATGTGATTCATTGTTGAATTTGGCTGATACAATGTAATCCTATTCTGTAATGAGAGTCATTATAGCATTTACAACAACATTATAATGTCAATTCAGTATGACATTATAGCGATAATGATAATGACAAAAGTGATCCACTGCTGAATTTGTCTGACATAATGTAATCCTATTCTGTAATAAGAGTCATTATAGCGTTTGAAATTACATTATGGTATCAATACCTTGTAATTCACATTATAATGATGACATTCGCACCAAAATGATTCATTGTAAAATAATGATCTTTTATTAATGAAAATTCCCAACGTTCAAATCATCATTATAGATACGTTGATCAAATGTAACGTCTCTGAATGAGTTCCTTGTGAAAGGTTGGCAATTTTCGTTCTTTATTATTACTTCTCAATAACAATAAAAATTAATGTTTTACTATAAACACAAATCTAAAATGATTCATTAAAAGAACACATTTATGTTTTTTTTTTCGCAAATAATTAAAAATATGTTAGTAATCGAATGAAATTCCATTTAAACGAATTATTACCGTTTATTGGGCACATTATTAATCATCGTCGCGTCTATCCTCTATTACCGACTTTTTATGGGATAATTACTCGTAAACGGAACCATTATGATATTTTACGACGCCGCGGCGAAAACCATTTAGAAATCCTTTCAAGTAACACTTTTTCGCGAGCCGTGAATTCCACATCGTAGAGTTTCGCTTGCAGAAAATTATTCAAATCGGGTTTAAAAAGGTTGCTAAAATGTATGGCGGATATCGACAGGATTTTAGATGTTCGCTGGCGTTTAAAAGCAACGAAGATTTGTTCGTCTTTGGTAAAGCGTGAGCGAGCGATTTTATTCCTTTTTCGATAATGTCGAAATTTTTGTAATTTTCAAATTCGCAAAAACTTTCCATGTTTGCGTAAATATTTACGCCAAAGCTCGAAGCGTAAAATCAAGCACGAAAATTAACTTTTTAATGGATGTCGGCTTTAGAGTATTTTCGCAGCTTGAGATGGATTTTGTTGTTTTTTAATTATCGCACGTTTCTATTCCTATGTGAAAGTTTCTCGATGCGATGTAATCGAACGGTATGAAAATCAATTACGCCATTCTTCTCGAATATTTTATTTTCGCTCATTGGCTGTTTAAGGAAATCGTCTTAGAAGATACGGAAATCGAGTTAATGGGAAACGTCATTTTTACAATCGCTTATATTAAGTTTTGAAATTAATTCGAAGCGGTGGTTTTATTTTTGAGAGCTGGCATCGTCGATTAAAACAATAACGATTTTCTCTTCGTGATTTCCAAAGATGAAATTCAAGTTGGAAAAATGTCTTGGGATATAAGGGTTGCTTGTTTCGAGTCGTTTTTTTCGGATTTTTAATCATGAACGAATTGGAAATATTCGACGAGAATGTAATTCGAATACGTTGCGAAACCCGAGCTTATCAAATATCTGGAATAAAATTCGTATATTAAGAATTCGCGACGAGTATTTTTTAATTTAGCATTCGATATTCGAGACTGAGAGTTTAAAGTACTCGTATATTTCTTTTTGATGTACGAATAATTTCTAGACTACGTTACGTAGCGACGTAATCTAATCGTGCCTCTTTTAACGTATATGAAAATAATCCAGTTATCAAGCGAGCACTATATTTTTGAAATTTTTCATCGTAAAAAGAAATATCTACGTCGTATGAAGTACGTGGGAAGTAAAATGAGTTAAAAAATACGCCCAAGTAAACCCCTACATCTTCGTCGTTGGCAAAAGGTGAAAAAAAAGCAGAATCGACTCTCGTCGTGAAGAATTTTTCGCCAAAATTGATAAACAAAAGAGAAAAATTTCTAAATCGCGTAGAAAGTCCGGCGTTCGCGGCGGTGAAATTTCTCGATAAGGAAATTTTTACGATGTTGCGTCTATAAAAATGGTACTCGAAATAAAAAGGAATCGTGTGTAGGATATTTTTTAACGGTTTTTATCTATTTAAGCTGTTTCTCACTTTTTCTCCAGCCTCGTTGTCCGGACGTAAAAATGAAATATTCTAGGAAACCTTTATGACATCATCATTCATAATTCCGCTCGAGCTAGGGGTTTTTCCGTCCTTACTGGCGCGTACGACGGAAAACGTCATATTCTATTATTTTTATCTGAAAGCTGTTGTTACGAGTTTATGATCTTTTTAATATTGCAAACGCTTTTCTAAATACTCGCACATATCGGTCCGGCTGTGTGAGGTTTGTTATAACGCGCGGGTGCAATTCTTTTGTGTATAGAGAAGGTATACATCGACGAGTCTTGATCCGTGTACTGAACATGAATTTTTTTCCCTTTTTTACCCAACGAAATCCCCAAAGGTAGTTTGCACGTTTTAATGGATAGCAGCAATGTAAAGGTACATTGTGTGTCCGTAATGTTGTAAAAGGGCGTTGACCTTTTTATTATCCGTTGTTAAGTGTCTGGAGATTGATAAGCATAGAATTGCAACTTGTGTAAATTTTCGATCCATCTTGCGATATCAAAGAATACAAAATGTTAATGTATTCGCTTTTTTATTTCGTACAAAATGAGGAAGCTGAAGAATTACAATGAAAAAATCGTAATATCGACATCAGTAACTAAACAAACGCGTGACCTTGAAAAAAAAGGAGACACATTGCAACGATACTCGTCTGATGGGTTTTTATCGTGTAAAAACAAGATGACCTTGATAATGGGCTCGAGAACGTTGCAAGAATAACCAGTTTGACAGGTTTTATTCACTCGTTAACTGGATGACCTTCGCCCGTAGCACGTAATGTTGCAACGACAACTTGTTTGGCGGGTTTCTGATGGGTATGAACTAGGTGACCTTGACAATTGAATACGGAACGTTGCAACGATAACCAGTTTGGCGGGTTTTGTTTACTCTTTAACCTGATGACCTTCACTCGTCGTTGTGAAACATTGCAACGAAACCTTGTTTGACTGATTTCTACGACGTGAAAACCAGTTGACCTTGGAAAATAATCATTAACCTTGCAACTTTCATTAGTTTGACTTGTTTTATTTGGTTTTCTGTAAAATAAGTGAAATTACTCTGATAAATTATTAAAAATATTATATTTTGATAGATCCTTTTATTAGTTTTATTTCAAAGTTAAGTAAATTCCAAAAACGATCATAAATATGGGAATGCGAACTCATTAGAGCAGATTTGATTGTGTGTTTTTTTTTATCCAATAACTTTGACTAGCTGAGTTGTCATTCCGACAGATACAAGATTTTACAAGAATAGTAACAATTTTTCGAATACTTTTTTCAAACTGAAAAATGTTTTAAAATGTTTAATACCTGAATTTGCATATTTTACGAATCTAATATGAATTAATTAAGGATTACGCCTTGATTGCAAAACAGCCGCGTCGAATTTCTCCGAAACGCGCGAATTTTTGATTTAATCCTCGGACGAGTTGATGACAATACCCGATGAAATCTGAGAAAAACAAACGTCAGATAATTAATCGGAGTTTGTAGCTGAATTATACGCTCAACTAATCCAAGGTATTCCAACCCAGTCAGTCTTTTTGGTCATGAAGATTTGTTAAAAGTGACGGAATTAGGATGAAAGTATTGTCAACCGAGCTTCGAGTATAAATTTCCGGAGGAGTTCCGTTATTGGGTATTTATTAATGGCCGAAACGAATGTAAATGAAGACAGTGTAAGCCTAATTAGTAAGTCCAATTAAAAGCCCGGGTGACCATTTCAACGAAATCTTAGCCGTGTGCTAAAAGCTTGACAGATGTAGTTTTAGTTTAATTAACCATTCTGTATCTTTCTGTACGTAAAGTTTTCTAGAGGAACACATTTGTTTTCGTCTGAGCTTCATAATTATCAACGTAATTAATGGTAAATTTTGTGAAATTTCAATCTAAAACTGAGTGAAAACTTTTCCTAAAACTTATTGTTGTGAAAGCTTTATTGATCGCGTTGGTTCATACGTAAATATTTTAAACGATAAATGTGCAAGAGAACTGACAGAAATTCAAATATTTAGAAAGTATCGTGTTAAGGTTCCTTGCCACGTAGTTACAATTCGGGTGAGATTTCGTATACCTCTTCGACGATATTTTCCCACCGCTAAATTCATTTTTCGCGTTCGCAAATTACTCAATTAAGATAAACAAAACGCCCGAGCGATGCCAAAGCCGATGTTCGCGTATGAAATGAACTTCAGCTGTACGTGAACGGTGATTTCTGGATACTGGCCAACGTATCCTTTAATTTTTGCATTTATCATCTGTTTTAACGAGTTTAATTTTCCGCTTATAATAAATATCCGCGGGTAACGCAGTTGAAAATTTTTTGCTGAAATTTTATCTCGGCTGAGGTGTTTTTGTGACGTTGAACCGGCCGCAGGTTTGTATGTTTGGATGCCTTGAGTTAACTTTTTCCCTCGTCTTTGTTCCTTGTTTTCTTTTGTGGGAAATTGATGAGGATGTACTTTGAGAAATTAAGGTGATTATTTTTGATTTTTTGTAATTTTCCCTCCACAGAATTATTCGAAGCGGTGATCTCCGATTTCAAAAATTCTTGAATTTTTGCCAAGAGGGTATCAAAAATTGCTTGAATTTTTCCAGTGGCAGGGAGTTTATGCTCTCCGACAATATGTTGCATACAATGCAAAACACCCTGTTTGTATTTATAGGTCTTTTTTCGACCATTTCGAGACTTCGATTACGTCACTAAATTTTATAATTTTCCACGACGCATACGTCTCAAACCGCAACACGAATCGATTAACCAGCATCACCGCTTCGGTGGAACCCTCAATGGAAAAAACTCCACGTGAAAATTACTCCGGTCATCGAAACGAGCAATAATTCGCAAATCGTCGACCTTTACTTTTTCCCATCGCAATTACACGCGATGACAATTATTTAAATAAACACGAATTGGTGTCGAGCTAACGATAATAATAACAAAACCCCACCAGACGTGTTTTTATCTTGTTCATCGGTTCGGAAAAACTGTCATTACTTCATTTGACGAGTAACGTGAAAAATACCAGCTATATCGCAGCATCGATGATTATTCAGGGTATAAGCTCCACAATAGATGTTTTTATTCAGCTTTGCTCTTTTCGTCGAGGATTTCCCTAATATCGAGCTAAGCTTTTAGGTGATTCGTATCGAGGATATTAAACGATGCAGGATTTATAAAAATCGCTCAAAATTGAGCTCATGTATAAAAAATCATCGAATTTATCCTTATCGGAAAAACATTAACAATTGAATGTAAAAATATTGCGTACCTTTCGTATTACGTTTCAAAGACAGCTTCGTCTGTGTTTGAAAAATGGTTACTAGGTTCATTACAAAGTGTATTTTTTGCCCTCGAAAACGCAACATGCCAGTTATCTTCAACAAATAAAAAACAACCGACCAGTGGTTTTCGCTTCTTTATAATTATTCGTAAACACTACCGAGCAAAGCATTGAAAAAAGTGGAAACCATCTTGTTGATTCCTCGTAATACTATAAGGTTAATTTTTCAACTTTATAACGAGCTTTTTCAAACTTACAAACATTCGAGAGGCGAACGAAATTTTAAACACGTTATAAACATAATTAGAACATACGATGTGCATTTATATACCAAAGGCCTTTATACTTCGTGTACCTTTTCCTATTTAACCATCCTATTCACATTTTTCCCTATTCAACTTCATTCCTTATTTAAGAATTTTGCAAATTTTTCCCCCTCTTGATAATTTTTTTTAATCGAGAAATATTTCGGAAGAAATTAAAGTAGAATAATTTTCCAGCATTTAGAAAAAAGTGAAAAATTCGTCACGTCAATTAAAACAAAGTGAAATTTAATGGTGGAAATTTCTGTGTTGATGGGAGACAACAGGACCCAACTCTTGGCAGTCGACTCGTGAAAATTAAAATATAGTAACTCTTGCTCGTAAATTTTCCACGTTTTTACATTGAAAGTAGACGACAATTTGAAAAAAGGATGAAAAATTTTTCAAAATTGAAAAATCTTTTTGTAAAACAAAGAAACAACCTTCGAACCGAATTCAATTCGAGAATAAATATTAAACATCAATATTCTCCACCATCACCAACCAATGCTTCAAAACAATAGATTCCTTTTTCCAACGGGAAATTCGCCTCAAACCAAAATTCGAGTATATCTTAAGATAAATGAATCAATAAAGATGTAGCCTCTGGATACTCATTAGAAAAATTCTGCGTAGATTCTCCAAGGCTATTTATTTTTATAAAAAAAAACACATTGGTCAAATGAATATAGCTCATTTTCACAAACATTAAGGTATACTTTTTTTTAGTTCATAAAAAGTCAAACTTCTAATACATCGAACTCGCTGAAAAGTTGTTCAATTGAGATGAAATGAAATTTCAACAATGAATAACACTGTTTTCCTTCATTTCTCCTCGACCAATGAAAGTAGTACCTTTTCAAGTATCTACATTGTGCGTCGAAATGTTGACAAAATTTATCAGACATTTGCTTTTGAGATTTCAGGGTTTTATTCACTTTGACGATTTTCGGTTGAACGAGGAAAACGTAAAGGAAAAAACTCACGTTACTAAAAAGATATCGGTGGCGTAATTATGTTTAGATCCGCCCCATTCAATTGCCAGTGTCCAATTTTAAGGGTTGAGATTGATTTCAAAGCAAATACCTCATTCGTTGGGTTTTTAATGTAGATGGTAGTTTACTTGTCGTCGGTGAGTGTCTTATAATGACGAATGTGTCTAGACAGGTCTCAGACGTGAGCTTGTTATTTGGATGAGATTTTGAAAGGTATTGTCCATTTTTACGCAGAAGTAGCGCTAAGGTTGAATTTTCTGATAATGGGGTGAAAAAGAGATATGCATTTTGTGTGAGTTGGTTAAATTCAGCTATTGGCCTCCTTCAATTTTTACATGAGAAAATTGGTTAAATTACCAGTACCATTAGCAAAAACACATCGTAAACCCCAGGCTCAAATCTCAAAATGCCAAAAATTTCATCTCAATATCTGCTTTTGTTTTCGAAGCATAAATTTTTTAGTAAAATGAAATTGCGATAAATTTACAAAAAAATGCCAGTTTTTCTGTGATTTTTTTTTGTATGAAAAAAAAAACATAATCTTATAAAATAGGATTTGAAAATGGTACCTAAATGACATATTTTGATTTGGAGGTGATTTTATTCAGTACATGCAATAATACACAATAAGAAACGAAAAGCGAAACGAAACGAAACGCACTGTTGTCAAAAAAACAGCTGTAACGTTATGCGAAACGAAACGATTTTGTTTAGAAAAAGTAACGAAATGTGGAACGAAACGAAATAATTAATTTCGTTTCCGTTACTGTAATTTTAAACATTCAATTTGTGATTTTTCCATTATTTTTCAACGGAATATATGTTTGTTCGGTGCTCCTACTGAGATACTTCCAAGAAAATCATGCTAGAAGGCTTATTATGTAGAAAAGTAACCACACACGCATCAGAAATTGATCTTTTTTTTGTTTTACAAGATGAATTTTGATAGATTTTGATGAATTTTTTGGAAAAAAAGAACGAAACGAAATATTTCAGCGAAGAAACGAACAAAATGAACGATACAACATTGGAAAACTCCGTCGAAACGTTATGTGGAACGAAACGAATTGATTTCGTTCCACCACTCCTGTAGTATACTGTATGT